>CM052246.1:831217-851042 GCA_028455795.1 Lasioglossum marginatum
TTAACATCCACCTGGGCCCATAACCTGTTAAAGCTTGAGTGCAGTAGACAGGTGGATATGAAAGAATGAATGTAACAGTGTATTCCGTATTAACGACTTTATATAAATGATTACAATAGTATAACGCGACTGATTCTCGCAAGGACAACATTCGAACTGAACGCATGTCAACCGTAAACATAGGAGGTTAGACAAAGCGCGTCTGTTCCCGTCTATTCGGGTTCGCTCGTGTTTGCTCGTGTTCGTTCGTGTTCGCATGTTTTGTTATACGCTCGTTCCAACAGTATAATATAACGTACTGTATAGATATAGTGGTGATATAACTATATCGAGTTAATGCATTTTTGTTTTAGCTCTGTAGTGACAGAAAAATTTGAACACAATCAGGTATCAGTTTTTACAGCGATTTTACTAATTTATTTTATTTCTATGCAAAACTCCAGTTATAAAAGTTCGTTGAACTTACCGGAAAACTGTCTGAGAAAGTTAGAAAATATTCAAGAATTGTAGATTCTATAATAATCCCTAGAGTCTATTTTGAATAGAATTTAGAAGTTGTTATATTAACTACAACAATACAATGAAAAATTTGTGAAAGAGCTATTATGAGCTTCTGTCTAGTCTCTCTGGAAATAATGTGGAGGAAAAACCTTTATAAACTTCATCGTACACTGTAACGTATCATGTTACAAAAATGTACGTATGATTTATAACGTCAGTAACGGTAAAAACTGAAATTGTTTTCTAGATTTAAAATGGTTTGTATTGCCACTTTAATGTAAAGAATCAGTAAAAATAATTTTATTCTGAAATTTAAATAATTTCGTATATGTTCAGCAATAACATATAAACGGAGGGAATTACATTTAAAATAATAATCTGAACTTCTCCTACAGTTGTATGCATTAAAGTGTAGGCAGAAATTAATTCAAACGCAACCGGGCCTGCGTGCAAAGGAAAAAGTATTCAGTACGTGAGATCTGCCACATGAATGTGTAGTTTTGAATTAGAGATAAAAGTCCGTATTATACATGCATACGTATTGTATCATGTATAATACGGAAAACAGTTGCTACAGTAGGGGAGCCCGGGGCTAGTTGACTAATGGGGTTAGTCGACTAATCCATTCTAAATTCTAATTGTATGTAATATTATAAAGTAGATAATGCTGCTTTCCGCGACATAGAAACATAAGAATGACTAGGTCACCATGTAATGTGTTGTCGTGACCGAAACTTGCGTGTTATACCAATAAGAATAAAAGATCTGAAAACATCGACGGTAAGTAAATATTTTTGTATCGACTATTTATCAATTTTTGTCCATTAAGTACTGCTTGATATCTTTTCGTGATCAGTTTATGGAAATATGATACATTTACTATAATTTGAGGTATTTCATTTTATCCGGTGCATCGAGGTTATGCACGCGTGGCCCTTACAATGATAAGAATGTCGAACGGGGGCAACTTGATTAAGCATAGGATTTACGTCATTCAAGAAAGATTCCTTGTCCTCAGAATCAGAAGATGATTCAGAATGCTTGATCTGCAATGAATTACACTGATAGCATTTGTGGTGAAAACTGAGTGCAGTGCACACGTTGCAGCAAATGGGCTCACGAAAAATGCATCAGTTGTGTGTACATATTAACTGTGACTCGGATGATGATTTGTGGGCCTAATTTGGCTTAATTTTGCTTACAAATCATCATCTGATTCACTACAGTAGATATGTATGAACAAATAAAAATTTAAGTATTGTTAATACTGTAGGATTTATGGGGCTACTCAAATAACACACTGTGACTAACAGTTAACAACGAATAACAGTTTATTAATATAACAAGCCATGAAGGCATTCCACGTGTTTATACACCGATCATCGACAAAAGACTCGCTTGTCTTCGCGCCAACGCTCGCGTACCAGGCAACCGACTCGCGCCGAAGATTCCCGAACTTACTCGAGCCACGCAACGGAAGACGTGCAGTTGCATGGTGTTTTCCATTCCAACAAATACTATTATTTTTTCTTAAACAGTTAAAAGTAACTTAAAAGTAACTGTTAAATCAACTAATCCCATCAGATATGTCAACTAACCCCATAACCTGGGTTTGTTGACTTATTCCTCTCACTAATCTAAATTTGATTAAAACTACAACTAGGTTCAATCAAAGCGATTTTCAAAATTAAATCTGTATACCTAAGTCAGTGTGCAAACTTTTGGTGTACAAGTCATCAAAATACTAATGGTTCATTGGTAAAAATTAAATATATTAAAAGTTAGTCAACTAGCCCCGGTCTCCCCTACAATCTATTTTCTAAATGTGAACGTGTCTTCAATCTAAAAATAACGGGTAGATATACATAATTTTTAATATTCAAAAATTATAAATGGTTCACTGAAGAAACTTAAGGGAGTTCTAGGATTGCAAGGGTGCGGATGTGTCTTCTTATTTCTCGATAATGCAAAGATAGGGTCTTTCAGTAGTCAAAAGTGCTAGATAAAAGATCAATCTAGGTCGCAATCGCTCTCAAAAGTCCTATTTTTACGTTTACGAGTCGCAGCTTTATGAAAATAGTTACATGCCCAGCTTTATGCTTCCGAATAATGGAAATTACGCGTCGTAAACGTACAGTGGATAACAGAAGTAAGTAAACACTCATATTTTCAATAATGAAATCACGATAACAGTAATATTTATTCACTTATAAAAATTAACAAGTTGATTACTTATTTAATGGTAATGTTGAAAACAAAATTTATTACAATTGTCACAGTGATCTGAAGTTTTATCAAGATATTGATTTTTCTATACTAAATATACAAAATTTGGTGTGACAAAAGGAAGTAAACGTATCGTTTAATAACACTGTCCAACACCTTTGTTTCACAATTACATTGTGATGGTGGTTCTTATAGGCTTTTATGCGCTGATTCCGAATCTGTCCGTAATTTTTCTCCTAGACGGTCAGTTTTTGAGAAACATGACTTTGAAAAAAAAACATATTTTTCAACTTTAAACAAATATTGTGATGTTATATTGTGCAATGGGTTACCTATATCAATTTTTTATATCTCCAATGTTTCTTGAGAAATAAAAATGACTTTGTGATTTCATTGAAATCTTTTGTTTTTTTTAAATGATGTCCTGGAGATAAGACAAAACCAATGATTAATTTATTAGATTAATTAAACAAATCTTTCTCAAATGATTAATGAACCGTACAATTAATAATAGCGCCAGTTACTAGCACCACGTTAAATAGTTGCGAATAATATTTCATAATACAGTGACTAAATTAATTGATCGCACCTATTTTAAATCAGAATAATTTTTTTATAAATGGATCAAACGACTTCAGATTTTTTAAAAAAGCTAGAAGAATTTAGTTTAGTAGTCCAATGAAAATATAGGAAAAATTACATTTGGTTAGAATCGCGAAAAAAATAGTGAATGTTGCTTTTTATAACTTTTTTATCTGGGCCTGCAATTGTGAAATTTCAGAAAATGTGTTTTGTAGAACCATGTAAATTGTGTACACGCTGAAAATTTAATCGAAATTGGTTAACAACTCTACCCACCTTCACTCACCCTCCCACGATTAAACGATTAACGAAACGTTTAAACGATTAAAAATGCTGAAAATCGCAGGTATTGACCAACAGTCGTGATAAACTGTAACTTTCGCAATTTTTAATCGTATGTCAATCGTTTTTCATCAAAAATTTAATCGAAAAGTTTACTCTTTAACTTTTCTATCATATTTCGTATAAACACTCGCCAAAACATGGCCACTGTCGATCGTCATCCTTTGTAATAATCATTAGCGATTGAATCTCTTTTGATAAACATTACAACTTATCTGGAATACTGAAATTTGTTCTGATAGTTTGCTACCGAAAGGTCCTCAGAAATATAAATATGTGACATTAAAACCTAAACAATCAGTGGATCCATTCGAATTGAACGTATTAATAATATTACTTTTACCGCATGGGCGAGAGAAAAGGACGGATATACGGTAACTATCATTAATATTCGAACGCTCTAAAAAAATGAGAACTTTTTAAATATTGGACTATACGATTTGAACTTTTTTGAGAAGTTAGAACAATTAGTAAGCTACATAACGTGAAAAAAAATTTTGAAAAAATTGTAAGTTATCGGAATTGTAGAGAAAATACTAAAAGCTGTATTTTGCAACTATTTATGTAGGCTTAAATGGAAAATTTAGAAAACACGTTTCGTAGATCTGTATCAATTAAATATATTCTGAAAACTTCATGAAAATCGTTTAGAGATGGTAAAAATTGTAATTTCTCACGATATTCGGTCTCTAACTGCAATAAATCTAAGGATTCTTACATCTTTCAATGTCTGTCGTGTTTTTCTTTATCATCCAATTTCGATGAAACTATCACAATGCATATTATTGACACAGGTCTACAAAACGTATTTTTTCAATTTTTGATATAGGCCCACATAAAAAAGTTGTAAAATGCAACTTTTAGTATTTTCTCTACGATTCCGAACAATTGCAATTTTTGGAAAAATTTCTTTTCACATCGTGTAGTAAACTAATTGCCTTAACTTCTCAAAAAAGTTCAGATTGTATAGTCCAATATCACAAAAGTTATCGGTTTTTTGAGAGCATCTGAATATTAATGGATGTCACTGTATATGTACAGTGAGGAGCAAAACTAAACCAACAAAACCATATTTTCAAGAAATCATTATTTATGCATTTATTAAGACAAAACCTTAGAAAGTTCAACAGACTCGTGGTTTTACGTTTTTCTTTAGAGCTTGACATTTTAGTTTACTAGTTACAGTATTTTATTCCTGACTCCATTTTTCACCAGTCCAAAGTACTAACAAAAACATATATTTAATATTTTGTCCAAATGAAACACTTTGAAAAATATTAACAATGGTACGGCCAAATGTGTATACAACTACTAATCATAAAGTTCTACAATAATCTGTATTAGTTTTGTATAAAACACTAAACAGTATATACAGTTTGAAGTGTATACACTTCAGAATATCACAATGAAACAAGATTCGCAAAATATTGAAAGAGACTACTTATTTCATTGAATGAAGGGAATTTCAATACAAAATTTTTCAGGAAGAATCAAAGCCCGTTTAGTATCTGCAAATAAACAAAAAATTGGATCATTAAGAATTGAAAAAACTTACGTGGTCAGAAGAATCGACAATTAATCGATTTGGACACAGTTGATGTTGGACTCGACGAGGGAAAAAATTACAAAAATGACACGTGGAAGAAGCTGTATGAGGTGTGGGACTTTGACTGACTGTGTCGTGTTAAAGAACAAATTAACGAGTGGTTTTATAAAGAAATAGCACGAACGCAATTAATAGAAACAATTGAGAATGTGCCGATCGAAAAAAACGGTATTAGTTTCCAACAAGATTGAAATCCGAAATATACATCATAAATAGTAAATAATTAAATTCTCAACTATTTCAGATTCTGGATTGGCCAATACAGCGCGCTAAAACTTAAATCAAATAAGAAAATATGGGCTTTATTGAAGAATCAATTAAATTAAAAATATCAGTAACCAGAATCTTCACTAGAACAATTATGGAATCAAGTAGGGGAGTAATTAGGATCAAAATCTCGTGAATATTGTAAAGATCTCGTAACAAATATGCCAAAATGATTTGCATCTGCTAGACCAGTGAAAGGTTTTTAAATTAAATATCAAATTATTTTGGACTGGTGCAAAATTGAGTTAGAAATAAAATACTGGAACTAGTAAATTAAATGTAACAAAATTAAGACATTAATCGTTTTTGAAGTTCAAACTACGTAATGTGTAGGATTCTTGAGGAATGGGGAGGTTGATCTTCTATTAACGCTTTTTACTGGTTAATACTATATTTCAACTAATTCAATAATGGTTAACCGCTCGCTATTGACTCTCTCTAAACGCATTCAAACACACTCTGCCTCGTCCGCCGAACTTCCACGCTTTATATTCTTTCACCCACTTGCATTCATCTCGCTTGCACTCTGTCTCTCGCATCCGTGACTTACATTCATAAAAACACATATACTTTCCTATCGCTCAGTTCTAAACACTTTCCATTCACGCCTTCTCAGTCACTCGAGTTTTCCAAACATATCGGCGCCGGTCCGTCGCAACATGATCCGGTCGCCCGCACGCACGAACCATTCATCCCACAAATGTAAAGTCATGTGCTCCTTGATTCTTTTACGATCCCGTTTTAATAGACATATAAATAATGATTTTCTGGAAAAATGGATTAATTGGTCCATTTTGAGTTTTTGCTCCTCAGTATATTTTATGCTTTAGACTTGGGTCTATCGTCGAATTAGATCGAATATAGAGCTAGACCTTTAGACCTAGATCTAACAATGAGTTTGTACATGGTTAAATGTAACTGGTTAGGCTTCGCATACATAATAACGAATTAATATATAACCGAGTCCAATCAGATCAAACGACATCCAGATGTAACTCGAGGGAAGGCAAACACGATTCGTTTAACTATTTAATTAGTGGATTCGTACAGAACGCAAGCATTGTTTGTCGTAATTACTTTTCAGAGAGACACAGCAGAGAGAAGATAAAGTGGAGAAGCGAGAAAAAAGGGGACGTAGGAAGAAGGATTCAGAAGGGTCGTAGAGTAAAATCCAAAGAGGAGCGTGGAAAAGAGAGCTCAGAAAGCATATAAATAATAAAGCCGTTGACTTCATAACTCTACTCATTTTTGTGGACTTCGAACTCCCAACCCCCCTGTCCCTGTGCCTGTGCCTGTGCCTGCGCTTGTGCCGTTCCCTACTCATTGCTCCTCCTGTTATGTTGAACAATACCGAAAGAAGCCCGTGGAGGAGGGGTGACTGAAGGCTGGGGTTTAAGCGGCGAGACAACCGTGTCCGATTAATTGTGCCCGGAGGACTTGTACACTCAAAGAGGATAATTCACCCATGCTATTTTATTCCTATTAACGCAAGCTTTACGGCCATGTCCGACCAGAGATGGGGGATTTTTTAGACTTCTCTGATTGCATGTCGGAGGGATTTAGCAAATCGGACTAATTCCGGGCAATGCGTCAAAAGTCATAGCAATCTTTCAGTTTGTCACCAAATTTATTTCATCTACCTACGAGACATACTGTGATACCTTCTTTTACAAACTGCACCAATTATAATCGGAAATTCTCACAGTTTAACATCAACAACAGTAGGTAGTAGACAAGTATAATCCTGTTCACGAGTCAAATCTTGCTGATATTAACTCTTTGCACTCGGAACTAGTTTAACTCGAAAATTAAACATTTTTTAAATTTTCTGGATATGAAATTGGAATAATACCTCATACAAAATACGTGAATGTTTAGTAATTGATTAGATACCGACATATTTAATAATATATACAATATTTTGAATAATGGTACATTAGCGCCTCAGAGTCACCATTCGAGGGTTAAACTTAAACTTGCTAAACTGTTTCAATGTGAACAGTTATAAGAATACGCGATAGGGTGTACATATGTATTAATTATGGGTAGCGTTTTACCTTAATATTTCGACAGTTTTTCACATGTGTTTAAATATGTAAATTAGTCACGTGCTCTCTAGTATTCGCAATAATAACGCTCGGACTGGATGACATTATATGTTGACATGACTAATATTTTCAGTATACATATATAATAGTTATTATTTCTACGAAGAAGAGATATTAGACGAGAATTTCGTACATATATAAATATATGCTACCACTAACGCTAACAGGTCGAATTAAGATCTATACACGCGTCTCGTTGTAAATAGGAATATAATGGTTGGAAGCAACAAGTTCAGTTAATACGGTTTTAACAAAGTTACTTTGCGTACTTATTCCAAAGAAATAGCATACGTAGTTAGTTGGCTATACAGGGTGAGTCACCAAATACAAGCCACCTGAATAACTTCTACATTCTTTGAGATAGGAAGAAATGCTTCAGACAAAAGTGGTTTCTAGGGGCCCATTACGTGGTCTACATAACTTTTTTTCAAGCGAAGGTGCTTAGGAGATTAGAAGGTCAACTTAGTTTTTTTAAATGGAACCACATATTTTTGAACTCTTTTCGAGACAATTTCAACGATATAGTCATTCAAGGTCATTCAAGGTCGTAAACTTTAAAATTGATGAAAAAAAGAAATTAATCGTGATTGCTTATGAAATGGAATATTTTCAGCTTTATTAATGAAATCACTCACCCTGTGTTAGTTTTCCTCAAAAATATCCGTTGTGAATTTTGATATGGTAAATAGACTGCCGATCTTTATGCAAAATAAAAATTGTCCAGAAATTGAAGTTTCATGAAAATGTATATTCTTTTTAAGTCATCTTGAAAAGTCGGAAATAATATCAAAATATCCCTAGACTCTTCTAACGTGTGTTCAGTTTTGTATTTGACCTATTCATTTTTACCATGAATGCATAAAATCCGCAGTCTAATGATAATATTTCGATACTACGGTATGGGGTAAACAAAATTTGTAAAGCAAAATATATTACCCAAAAAGGTGTAGTTTGTCCAAGAAAAGTACATTCTGCAAACTATAAAAATGATAATTACAGAATGTGTATTTTTCTTCTAGATTCTAAATAATTGTAGCATAGATTGGAATTATTGCTTTTTATGCAGATCTTCCTTTATTTATAGTTAATGTTATTTAATGGCATTCACTTAGATATCTTGCTAGTGTATGATAGAAAAACATGTTTAAAACTTGGAAAACAGTTTTGGAAAAAGCTTTTACGAAATATAATGTTAAGGTAGATATATGTATGTATATCATTCAGTTTGGTGTAAAAAGTAAATCTTCGAATAATCCAGACTCTTTGATGGATTGATTCCGCTTAAAGTCTTAACTATGTAGGATTGCGAAGCTTCAAATTCGAAACTGCGATTGACATTGATTTACATACGTTTCGTATTGCTATCTGGAAAGTTCTCACCACCGCACCGTACCGCGCCGGGTGGAACTACTAACCGCTTATCTGCTGAGGACAAAGATAAAACCAAAAGACGCAAGATCAGCACTTTTTTACAAACTCTCGAGCCCGGCTATTTTTCAAGAATTTATGTCTGTTAGGATTCATTCATTTTCAACGTATTCTCCTTGCAGATTTAACCAGTCCGATTTAAAGGATACCGTCAGAAAAATATTAAAACGGTTCTTAGAAAAATACGAAAATTAAGAGAAAATTAAAATACTCTGAACAGAATACTATGTTAATTGTTCAATAGTTCAATGTAACCCAATGAAAATTTCTAGAAAGAACTAGGCAGGATTTCTAGTTTTGTATTCATCTATCGGTTTATATTAGAATAATGTGAACGGTTATTAATTCTGTTTTGCAAAATAGTTGAAGATTCAATCGTTTATTCGAAGCTGTGTTGATGCGGATGGACAGACCAAGAGTGTATATTACCCTACTTTCACAATCACGTACTCATAAATAAACAGAGCTTAGCATTTTAAAGGAATTACTAAAAATATTTGTAATATTTTTTCAAAATTTCTTTTTCACGTCATGAATTAAACTAATTATTCTAACTTCTCAAAAAATCCGACTATGTATGTGTGTATTTCACTAAACTTCACAGTATTTACGAGAATTGCATCGATTAGTATTTACATTACCAAATATACGATTCCATTTAAATCGGCATCAATAATCATGGGATAATTTTGTTCTGGGGAGTTTTTTTGACAAAACAATAATAACAGAAATATGAAGGTGATTCTGTTGAAGAATTGGTACGAATACTTACGATTGGAATGTGTTTGACGCAGCACTGGTCTTTTAAAGATGGATACATATATACATCTACATTTTTGTAGACAATTATATAGGGTGTCTTATAATTAGACTGCGTATTTTTATGCAAAAGAAAAATTTTCTGCATCAATTTTAAGAAACGGGAGCCGAGGAAAAAATTCTTTTCTTCTTTAATAATTCTAGTGGGCTGAATATAATACATTGGTATTTCTAAATCCTCTTCACCTGTAAACTTCTTTAAATTCGACTTATCCAGTTTTGTTATAAATGCATAAAATCCGCAGTCTACTTATAATAGATTTTAACAACCACATGTTGTCATTACATTTTGGGAGTCTATAAAAAATTTATTACGTGAACATACAGGTCTTTTGATGCTATATTAAAAAATTATTACGTAATGAATTAACACAAAATATCAGTAATGCATTTTCTGAAATAAAATAAAATAATATACTATAAATAAAATAAAAGAACTATGCAGATCAATAAATCCTGTTTTCGGTTGCCGTCAGTATCGTATTGCCAAAAATGGTGCCTATTGTATAAACTGAGTAAACGTAATTATTATTGACCCGTTTCTGTATTATATCGTAACAGTCGCAAATCCTCTACTGTTTCCTCTATATTTTGTATTTTTGTCGCGATTTTTAAATAAATCTTCACAATATAGGATTCGAAGCCTGAGCAGTGATAGGCTTATTGTTAGATGAGGTCATGAACCCTCATGGAAAATATATAATTTTGTTGCTTCCGCCGATTTCTACGAAGGACAGGGTCATTGAACCCAAATGATCATCGTAGTTTTAAGTTAGTGTGTACATGTGCATTCAAATATAAGAGCAACCGAATTTAAGATGTGAAATCAGGTAATCAATAGTCAGTCAGAATTAGACGAGTATTAAGACAGTATCGAGGCCGTATTAAGCAGCTACATTAACTGAACATTCACAGTTTCAATTTCCAGTCCCGCCGCGCCATGTCGACCAACTCATTCCAACAAGATCTAGTTTCATTCTGATATAACATATTTTCCTTATTTAGACTCAAAGAGTGACATGTATGGCAGTTAAAAACTGAGTCGTCTTTTGATTTTGGAATTGGAATTAATTTGCAAATACATAAATATTCTTTCTAGCATTAATCATTCAAACAAATTCTGTATGTATTATACTACGCTACTACGCTGGCCACAAGATGGACAGACAGTCTAATCTCAGCGTCTAACGGAGGGCCCGCTAGATAGCCTTACCGATGAGTCCTCTAGCGGGCCTAGGACGAAACGGTCCCCTTCCTTTTCCTTCCCTACAACAGCTCTTATCAGCCGCCAAATTGGTGACCGCGACGTAAAACAGAAACGCAACACGGTGGGATGTCTCTTCAGCGTCGCATACTTGTCGGTAGTCCCCTTTTTTTTGTTCTTTTACGTCGCTTCTTCAACTGCTAGGTTATTAAGCGACGGGACCTGCCATTTATTTTTAAGGTGGGTTCCGAACCACCTTGAACACTACAGTTTTTTAAAACTGTGTCGGTAGCTCCCTACCGTATTGCGTTTCTGTTCTACGTCCCGGTCACCAATTTGGCGACTGATAAGAGCTGTTGTAGGGAAGGAAAAGGAAGGGGAGCGTTTCGTTCTAGGTCCGCTAGAGGATTCATCGGTAAGGCTATCTAATGGGCTCTGCCTTAAACGTGGGATATCGGATTATCGGAAGATGGTTGAGAACGGTATATGTATGTATATAGGGATCGGTGACGGATCAGGTAGTAGCGGAAAAGGTTTTGACTATTTTTCCATCTTGTGGCGAGCGTAGGAGGTTAGCCGCCACATTATACTGAATATTATGTTACGTACTTTAATACAATATAAACGCAGAAAGGTTCATCTTCCGATGATGAATCGATGATGAATATTGTGTTAAGTATTTATTAACAGATAGTCTGTTGAACGAACTTAACAATTTACCGTAATCATTGGAGAAGAAATCAATGTTTTAATGTTAAATATTACAGTTAAGGGAAACCAAAGAAAATCGATTTTTTCAGTTTTCCATTCCTGCAATTTTTTGTTAGAATCAACCATATAAAAAAAGCATGCTAATATATTCTTTGAACTTTGCTTTTTGCATATTGTATAAGTGTAACTTTAAAAAAAATACTTGGGAAAATGTTTACTTGATGCATCTCTATTTCTGATCAACATATTTTCTAATTCTATATTTTTTATTAACATGTCTCAATATTATCATTTTATCTATGTTACATTATACATATATTACAAGTGTCGATATATTATGTTATCGATACGTCGCACAGTGGTGGAAAAGCGCTAAAACGTGGCCAAAATGTCAAAAATGAATTTTGCGTTAGGCATGTGACCCTTGCCTTACTTTACTGGATGCTTAGGTAATGATTCTATGGGAAACCCACAGTAAAAAGGTATTACCATTTATACATGTACGATGGATGCTGTTCCTGGAAGTAGGTACTATGCATACTAATAATATTGACAAAGATAAAGTTTATTCGATATTCCCAGACAATATTCCCCAGATATTCTTGTTTAGACTTGTAGTAGATACTTTTATCTTACATTATTTTGAAAAAGTAGCTACAACTAGGTGCTATTTTGGTAATGTGATCCATTTTTGTTGCCTGCAGAAGTAGGCAAGGTACTAGTTACAAGCATGTTTTCTCGAGAAATTTAGAAGATATAAGAAAATTTGTTAAATCAGCATTGTATGGTTCCACTTATAGAATTTTCTTTATACATGTTTTGAACACCACAATTTTTTTTATTGTTTTTAAAAAATAAAAAAAATTTCGAATTAATGTATTATTTTTATTTACTTTCAGGTTCTTCTGACGGGTCCTAATATATTGATATTACATTTATAATAAAAGTATTTTGTTGTAACTATTTATATTCTACTGTGTGTACAATGGTCTGCCCTCATAACTCTGAGGGGTTATGGGCCCAGAATTACGAAAGTTTTACTGGAATAATTAGTGATTTCAAGTTTGAGATTTTGAATCGTGGATCATACACATGACGTTCTCAGAAAGAAATACGTAGACGGATCCATAGTTAAACCAGAGCCAGGTACTGAAAATAACGCGATTGTCCAAGAACGGGCAGAGAAAGATGAAAATGCTAGGGCAGAGATAGAATTAGCCATTGCATAATCACATGTAAACCTGGTGAAGAATTGTGAAATGTCGCGACAAACATAGGATAAAATTAAGGAAAATCAATCAAGAGGACCCGCCAAGAAGGGCATGATGTTGAAACAATCAATAACGACAAAAATGGACGAAAATAGTGATACGAGACTACATTTACGACAATTTTTTGATATACGATAGTCGAGAAAGCTGGATGACTCCCACATTAACGATTATTTACTGGCTATAATATTGCTGTACAGCCTACTAAAAAATTATGAAAACTTTAGGTATGCGATTGAATCAAGAGACAAGCTTCCAGCACCAGATATGTTAAGAGTTAAAATAATTGAAGAGGGTGACGCACGTAAGAAAAATCCTTCCTGCTCTGAAATATCTAATCCGAATGCAATAATCAATAAGACAGTAAGAGATCACCATGCAAGGTATCAAGGTAAGCCAAAACCCTTTTACCAAAATTATCAAAATACCTCAGGCCAACGTAGTCATAATAAACCTAAATGTTATAAATGCAGTAAGATAGGCCACAAATCGTTTGAATGTAGAACCAGAGATAGATTTACACGGAACAGATACAATAATGACATAGCTATGTTAGCCACTGTCAATAATGTAAGTTGCGAAAGAGTGCAAAAACCCACATAATTTAACAAATATACTAAGCTGCAAATCGAGATTCAATTGGTGTAACCGCCAAAGGAAGGGCTTAGATAAATATCAAACATAAACACGATGGTATTAATAATGCTAGTCTTGATGATGTTTTATGTGCACCGCACATTATTAAGATTAATATTAAGTATGAATCTACTATCAGTAGGAAAGATAACAAGTAAAAATTTAGAGTTATTATTTCAAAAAGACAAACCATTAATCCTAAATCAAGTACAATTGTACTGGACATTTGTACTGGAGGCACAGCGGATTGATGACCTACATATACTATATAATAAGTAATAACAGGGAAGAGGTACATCAGATCCGCAACCAATGCAGCGATATGGAAATATGGCATCGAAAACTGGGACACTTAAACCCAAGAGATGTATTAGAATTAGAAAGACGAGGAATAATACCAAATCTAAGGAACAAGAATGATAACATGAACTGTAATGTATGCCTGAGAGGTAAGCTAACCAACATACCTTTTCAGGTATAACGACGGGTCCTGATATATTGATATTACATTTATAATACAAGCCACCTAAATAGTTCCGTTAGGCTTGAAGATAGAAGAAAATGTTAGAGAAACATCAGAGAGACACCATAATCAACTACAACACTGTAAAGTTAAAAATATATAGAGCTATTTAAAAATCATCGATGATTTGAAAACGAGAACAATCAGAACATTTTTTTATATTACCATATTTGCCTCCTTTAACAGTGCCACTTTATTTTCACTAACATTTTCTTCTATCTTCAAGCCTAACGGAGCTATTTAGGTGACCTGTTTCTCGCGAATCGCCCGGTATATTCCACTGTGTGTTCAATGGTCTACCCTTATATCTATAACTTTCGCCAACTGATTTGTGGCATTTTTCTTATTAAAATAACACTAAACACGATATAATCTGAACTGTATTTAGTGGCTCAATTGACGGTATCCCGTAAGTTTTCGGCCATATCAAAAGTTTCTTTCGGAATGAGTTCCTTTAATATATTGCTAAATAATAATACTGCTAAATAAATATTAGTTGTCCCAAAAGTTGGTTTTCGATTCATGCACATAATGCAAATTCATGTTAGGAAGTACAATACTAAATTATTAACGTAGAGATTATCGCATTGTTTGTATTTATTTAGCAACATTAAAGGAACACATTCCGAAAGGAACTTTTGGGACAACCTAATACATAACGCAGTATATTCATGTATGACGAACTGATTAATTACATATTACTGTAACGTATCGTAATTTGTTATACAACTATTACTTACGTGATACAGCTTCAATGCGTAAATTTAATAGAGCACTCACCTAAAAAGAAACTCAGCATTAATATTCATGTCAAATATTTTATGTTCGTGATTTGGACAGAATCTAGAAAAATAAATAAAAGATCTGTGGGGATAATTTTGTTCTAGTTATTGTAGCACTATCCTCATTTGTGACACATCAAATTTGTACGGTGTTAATATACTGATAAATCTGAAATCATTGTTAACGAGTAGACAGCGGATTTTATGCATTTATGAGAAAAATGTGTAGGTGTAATTTGAAAAAGTAAAACCATTAGGAAAATTTTAAAATACTATTACATTATTTTCAATCTATTGGACATATTAAGAAAGAAGATAAACTTCCACTTCACTCCAGTTTGTTGCAATTCAGGCACATAGTTTTTATTTTGCATAAAGTTCCGCTGTCTATTAATGAGTGTATCGATGCCCATCTTGACCATGTAAACCGACACCTGAATACCAGATATATTGAAAAATGAAAGCTTATTTGAATAAAGTCATCTTCGCTCTGTCTAAACGCGTCTGACCAATTGACCGACCCAAAATCAAGGTATTGAAATTCATGCCATTTTATAACACCTGCTATATGTGCGTTTTCAAATGTTCAAGCCACCGCGTTCTATTAGCCCTCATCAGCTTCAAACTTTCTGCACCAAGCGTCTTCTGTAACAGGATTTCAACGACCAAAATCACTTCGATCACGCTATGGTAGACGGCAATCGCCACTCCAGAATAGAGTTGCCCTCAGTTCAAAAACTACAACCCGATTCGTAGACTCCTTCTACCGCCCATTTCTTGGAAATAATATTTAAGCTAATTCGTAACGGTCGATGGCGCGGGACGGCTTTCGACGTATTTCGAATGAGGGTAGCTATGAAGCCTGGGAAAAACCAAAATGCTCAGGAATCTCAGACAAGTGAGCGTTAGACCCGCGTGGTCGTTAGATGCATACCAGGACTGACCAGATCCAGGCGAAAAGAAAATATTGTAGGAAACAATGAAAAAGATAGTTATAGAGAAAATGAAACACTTTCTAAAAAAAGACAGTGGCGTAAGGCAATACCGGGACCGTCACAACATACATACAGTTACTCGAATTAATATGGGGACGCTCTAAAAAAGACGAAAACTTTTTTAATATTGTACTATACGATTTGAACTTTTTTAGGAAGCTAGAGCAATTAGTTTACTATACAGGATGTGAAAAAATTTGTTTTCAAAAATATTAATTGATCGGAATTGTAGAAAAAAAATACTAAAAGTTGCATTTTACAACTTTTAGTATTTTTTCTACAATTCCAATCAATTGCAATTTTTAAAAAAATTTCTTTTCACATCCTGTAGCAAACTAATTGCTCTAGCTTCCCAAAAAAGTTCAAATCGTATAGTACAATATTAAAAAAGTTTTTGTCTTTTTTAGAGCTTCCGAAGTCCGAATATTAATTCGAGTAACTGTATATTGATAATACATTTTTCAGTGAAGAAATTCTAATTGGAACGAACTTGAAGCCATAGTTATACAATACATATCTAATTCTCAAACATTCATTAGTGATAAACTACAAATTTCTTCAACCAGATACCAAAATTATATACAGGGTGTCCCACGTACAATGGACAACCGATTAGGTGGTAATTCTACACGCAAAAGTGAAACTAAGTTTGACGCATTTTTTTCAAGAAAAATTAGTTTCAAAATCCGCGTCGGGATCCCGTGCTTTAGTATAGCAAGCAGTAGAATTGATAGGTTATGGTCAGACGCATCAGACGATTCCTATCTAATAGCACATGTATTCGCTGAATTTTCAAACTCGATTTACTTGAAAACGGAACGTCAAATGAAAAAATTGTATTTTTCAGTTTCGACACACATACACTCTCTCTCTCTCCATTTTTCTGTGGCATCTACATAAAAAAATCCGTCGTATGATTACATTTTGGCTAACAATACATAATTAAACCGCATTAATAGAAAAAACGCACCAAAATCAATTTTTGTTAGAATCAACAACTATCTCCAGGAACTCGATATGTCATTTCCTAATATAGAAGAACGTAATCCTTTTGTCTATACTCCGTGGACTTCGTTTGACCTATCTTCCGTGCAGCTTTTCGACAACTGTAATACGGCAAAGATACCGACAGAGAGGTTTTTAATATTATTTCCCAAGACTTTATTTCACAATCAACTTCCATTCCTATTTATACTGATGGGTCAAAACCTCCCGAATCAAGAATATGTCTTTGTTATAGAAAATTATGCCTATCCGCAAACTACCGAACAATTTGTCCTCTTGGACCTGTGAACTATCAGTAATATGTACAGTCGAGGACAATATTAAGTGAACACTCTAAAATATCGCATAATTCTTTTAGGATTGTTCCAAAGGACCTGAAATTTTTTAAGACGTCAGACCAACTAGATTGCTAGAGAATGAGTAAACAAAAATTTTTGTTTAGATTGTAATTGGTGGGAATCATACAAAATTTAAAAAATGATGTTTTTTCAAATTTTTAATCTGTAAGCCTGTAATGATAATTTAAAAAATGCGTTTTCTAGATTTCGATAACTTATATGCATACTGAAAATTTCATCGAAATCTGTTAATGCTCTTATAAGGCTGAAAATTTGTTCGCATCCTTCAACGATTATTTTATTTTTACAGAGTTGAATACAAATATGATCACTGTCCTAAGACTTATGAGCGGGCGAGTGTAGATGTCTATAGATACGTATATGATTATGTACAATGTGTACATGGATGTATATTTATATTTGTGTGGATGCATGTGTGTATGTGTATGCATACATGTATGTGTATGCATGTACGTACACAGGGTGAGGCACCACATATAACCACCTCGATTTACGTCATTATTATTATTCACAGCGAGAAATGTATGGAGATAAATTCTTTCAGGAGATAAACATACTGGTGTTATTAGTTATTTTGTAGGTGGACGCGTCAAGCTTTTTATTCTCTATAAAAAAAGTATTAGCCTATGTATGTCGAAAAATGATTAGTTTAGGAGTTATTAAAAACAGAAAAGGGGGACTTCGTTGCACCGTTAGGTACTCTTGTTGAAAATCTGTATGCACAAATTCAAGTTTTACTAAACCACGCTGGTGTTACCTATCAATAAATTACCTATCATAAAAAGAAATGTACTTATGTAAATTCTTTGCTAAATACCTTGGACTTGTTTTTCATTTTTTCATTTAACCAGCCATTCCCAGGGAATAAACCACTTCCTCCGAAGAAGAAGCAATTTTATTTGGTGCCAATCTGTTATATTGTGCTGTGCTAGCCCCCCAGGCTGTTTTAGTTGTCTGCTGCAATCACACGTTAACTGTCCGTATTCGCGGGTTCAAATATTTCATATTGTACTCTTGTTTTATAGAACACCTGACTTAATACTTGTACTTACATTAGTGTACGATAAACAAGAGAATATTGTCACAATTACCTATTTGAAAGAGAACATCAAAGACGCAACAACTATGCTAAAATGGATCAAATAAACGTACACTCTCGACGACTGCTAAGTAGTAATAAAAGAAAGGGAAGTAATAATTGAAGTTCATAAAATCAAAATTTCAAGCTTAATCATTTGCATGATGACAGTTTAGAGTTTGCTGCTTAAAGCGTTAGGAATTGTGTATGTGCGAATTTGCAGTTGAAACTGTAAGTATGAGGAAAGGTTTTTATAATAAGGTTTGCAGGGAATTAGTCTAGGAAACTGTTCATAATTGAAAATAATTTTTCTGCATCCACATCAGTTACATATCAATTATATTTCCAGTTCGTTCAAGAATGTATGCTCTGATTGGAATAGCCACAAAGCATTAACACTAGAACTACTAAACCAGTAACAATGACTGGTTTTACAATTTCATTTAAAAATTCTTACTTTATGTTACATTTTTTTCCGCAATGATGTGATAACTTTTGCAGCGATAACTAAAAGTGTAATATAATGAATTTTATTTGTGATTAGTTTATTCAGAATCAAAATAATTTTGTATCATGGCTACTTATACCAATACCAGTCATTTTGACTGGTACTTCTCAAAATGGAAAAATATCCCATAATCAGTATATCGAACTCAAAATCGTTTATTAGAAATTTAGAGACTTGATCAATGTTATGTTATGAAATTTTATCGCATGCAACGTCTTAGTCTGGCGCCACAGCATAAACATAAACATAGCCGCGATGTTACGTAACATAGTCATCCATATTGTTTCACGCGGTCATTTTGTATACCATAATCGTTGAATCACTGAATTGTTGCAAAAAGTGAACAATATACCAATGGAATGCTCTGATATCGAGGATGGCGAATTGTATGGACATGAAGAAAGTGAATCAGAAGAAAATGAAATTGAACTTTATAGTGACAATATAGTGACAGTGAGATTATAGACAAAGAATATGTTCATGAATCCTCGGAAAGTGAATTAGAAAATATTTTGAATTTACGTAAAAGAAGACGGGCTTGTGTGCCTTCAAGTTCTGAAGATGAAAATGAAAGTACACAAGAGAGAGATCATGAAAATGAAATTGCCGGAATCAGTTGAGAAAAAATAAACGAAGGGTCTACTGCTGGAAGATTACCACTACATAATATTTTCAAAGTCATATTCGGGCCCATATTCCTTTTGTAAGATAGTAATAAATCAATAAATATGAAAATATTCTATTATCACGTATTTTTTAAAGGCCAGTCATTCTGACTGGCTTTGCTAGAAATAGCTCCGTCTTAACTGTTGGTATAGGTACCTATGTTAACACTAGGTTTACGGAGTTCTAGAAATAACTATTTCACATTATT
>CM052246.1:851142-923611 GCA_028455795.1 Lasioglossum marginatum
TATAAATGATCGAACCTTGCGCCGAAATCACAAAGTTTATTATATATGTAATTGAATTACATTGTATTTTATATACACAGTATTTTAATTACATTATAATTGCATTACATAATTCGAACCTTTCACTTTATTTAATTGCTAATTACGCGAATCATGAGTGTAGTCGAAATACAATGTAATTGAAATGAAATGTAATTGAAATGAAATGTAATTGAAATGAAATGTAATTGAAATAAAATGTGATTGAAATAAAATATAATTGAAATAAAATGTAATTGAAATACAATATAATGCGAATTACTAAATGTGTACATTATTCGCTTAATGTGAAAAATATCTTTTATTTTTATCCGTGTTTCTTCCGTTTCGCATTCACAGAACTCAATTTTATGTTTATGTTTATGAGGATGTTTTCTTATGTGACGATGACCAACCTTCGAAAATGCAGTTTTAGTAACAAGATGTTCGAACAATGAGTGTTCATTAAAATTAATTTAAAACTTTGCTGACAATTGTCATTAGTGAATATGATCGCATAAGTGATTAGTGCCACACGAAGAATGTTCTTGTTTTAGATCTATCCTATTAAATAGTGTTACTTTGTTTTCTGTAGTAATTTTGTCCTATGTCTTTCTACAATATATATTTGTTTTCTGAAACAAACGTAATAAACAAGTTTAATTTTGATCACACAATATGCATGTACGAGTAATACCATGTTCATCATTATTACTAATGTTTTTCTTTTTCCACCTCTCTTATTCTTCTTATATATAATTCATATGTAATTACACTGTACTTTGTAATTGTGTTTCAATCGTAAAAGAGAATTACATTGTAACTTAATTGAATAAGAGACCAGAATTACAAATTACATTGTAATTTAATTGAATGAAGCGACTGAATTTCGAATTACGAAATAATTGAATACAATGTAATTGAATTACTTTGTAATTATAATTCGTGAAGTAATTCAATTGTAATCTAACATAATTCTGGGGCGACTCTGCCCCAGAGTTACCATTCGAGTGCTACGGGTTAAATGATAGATTTTAGGAAGAAATGACTAGGAAATTGTTAAATTGCCCCCCTGTCATCGTGGATCCCACGTTGGGAAATACAGGTATAAAAACAGGTACGAAAATATTCATAAAAAATAAAAGCAATTTATGTGATCGAGGGGTGTCATAAACAAGTACTAATGCTTAAATTGGTCAAAAGAAATTTTGTTCGCACACTGTGTCGTGATAATGAACGTGTTTGTGTTAAATGTCGCGCCATATGTATGTACAGCCACGAAAGTATTTGAATGCACTTTAGAACAGTTATATTTATATAATTGTACCAAACGACCTAATGTTTGTAAGCAATTGGAAGCATTGGTTTACTAAATGATCTGCAAAAAAGATTTTCCAAAAATTACAATTTACAAGGTTGCATGCAAAAATAAAAAAAGCATTCTTTAAAACTTTTTTATTTGGGTCCTTAATGAAAATTTAAAATATATGTTTTGTAGATCTATATTAATTATACACACGCTGGAAATTTCATCAAAATCGATTAACATACGCAAGAGCTATAAGTGATTAAATGTGGTGAAAATCATAGTTTTTCGCGACTTTTAGTCGGTTTTTGCTCAAAAGCCACAGATTCTTACATCTTTCGATGCATGTCGTTTTTTTTCTGCGTCAACCGATTTCGATAAAATTTTCAGCATGTGTATAACTAATTACATCTACAAAACGCATATTTAAAATGTTCTTTACGGGCTCTAATAAAAACGTTATAAATGGTGCCTCTTTTCCTTTCTCATGTAATTCTTAGCAATTGCAATTGTTTCAAAATCTTTTTTGCATGTCATTTGGTAAATCAATTCTTCTAATTGCTCAAAGAAAGTCAGGTCGTTTTGTCCGATCATAAAAAAGTTATACAAATGTTTTATAGTGCGTTCAAGTACTTTCGTGGTTCACTGTATTTCTGAGAGTCGAAAAAATAGAGTACACGCATATGTGCGAAGAATACGTGTGGGCGAGAGAAGTTCCTAGCGGGTATTTATCTGCCGGGTACCGATCGAGCATATTAACCATTGTAATTCATTTGAAGAAATACAATTGTTCGATAACAAAGTTATAATTGAAAGCGAAGATTTATTTTTAGTAGACTTAATCGAAACCGTACATGGGAATCGACGTGGTACAATATAAAAAATTTGCAGAGCAATCAATCTGGTAAAATTGAAGAGTAAATGCATTAAAAAAACAATTCCGCGTAAAACGTTCTCGTTTGCACGGAAGCAATGTCTGGGCTATGCAATCTGTAAGAGAATGGCAAGGATATAGTGCATCTACACGTGCAAAACGTGTCGGTAAGTATCCGGCGCGGCGTATAGATAGACATGCCAGTAAATAATTTAGCATCGCAGGCCGCACCGCCGCCCGGCAGTCTGCCGCCCTGTCTGTAAATCCGCAATAGAGCTTCTCCCACGTGCTCCTGATCTCTTTAGCCTTCCTCATTGCAAAACCTGAATCAATTACACTCCCCAAAGCATACTACCTGCGTACACGTCCGTAATCGAACCAATCAACTGACATCTGCCCACGTTCTGTCGCTGCTATGACAGCCGAAATTTGTGGTCCAACCCAGGAAAATGAATTGGTGGTGCCCCGATATTCTTTGTAGATCCTCGAACACGAATAGATTTAATCCACGCGTCCCTTTCAAACCGCGATCTCGCCGTTATAGGAAACTAGGTCAAATGGTTTTCCGTAAACGTGTTACACGTCGATATTGCACAGTAGAGAACTGCATTGGGCGGGAAAACCGGGCGACCCCCTCTTTTTCCCAGAACTTTTCTACCGGCCGCCTCGGTTCACGGCGGCGTTCAACTAACCATCTTATCTCGAATATATCTAACCGTGCAACTAACTGTGTTTTGTTTATTGGGCGCATGTTACCCCGGAAATGACGTTAAAACAACACACGATATACATTATACATACTATGTGCACATATGTTTACGTTTCTCATTTGGCATCCGCCTGTTTCGGTCTATGATTATCTCTAGCTTGCTTACCATAAAACAACGTTACCTACCAACAAGTATGCTACTACCTATGACATTACCTCACAAATGTCCCAAATCATTTTTATTCATTTAGTATTTGATTACCTACAGTGAACCACGAAAGTATTTGAGTGCACCTTAAAACAGTATAACTTTTTCATGATCGGACCAAACGACCTGACCTTTTTTGAGCAATTAGAAGAGTTGATTTACCAAATTGCTAAGAAATACATGAGAAAGTAAAAGAGGCATCATTTACAACTTTTTTATTAGAGCCCGTAATGAAAATTTAAAATATTCTTTTTGTAGATGTATGTTGGTTATACACATGCTGAAAATTTCATCGAAATCGGTTGACATGACACAGAAAACAACGACACGCATCGAAAGATGTAAAAATCTGTGGATTTTAACCAGAAACTGACCAAAAGTCGCGAAGAACTATGATTTTAACCACATTTAACCACTTGTAGCTTGTGTGTATGTTAATCGATTTCGATGAAATTTTCAGCATGTGTATAAAAAAGGCATTTTTTAAAACTTTTTTATTTGAGCCCTTAATGAAGAAGTTGTAAAAAATGCCTTTTTTACTTTTGCATGTAACCTTCTAAATTATAATTTTTGGAAAATCTTTTTGCATATCATTTCATAAACTGATGCTTCTAATTGATTATAAAAAATCAGGTGGTTTGGTACAAATTATAAAAAAGTTATTCTGTTTTAAAGGGCGTTCGAATATGTTCGAATTTCGTGGCACACTGTATTTCTGTGAAGGGCTAACAAGTGGAATTGGAATGATAACTACTAGGGGAAGACATCGAGACGAGATTCTCGATTATTTCGAGATTCTCGAAATGAACGGGATTCTCGAAATTATCGAGATTCTCGAAAGTATCGGGATTAAGAAAAGTAGATTCAATAAATAAGTTTTATAATGTGAGTCTTGTAACAGTAATCGAGTACTAAAAATCCCGACATTTTCGAGAATCCCGATATTTTCGAGAATTCCGTTAATTTCGAGAATCTCGAACATTTTCAAGAATCCCAGAATTTTCGAGAACTCGTCTCGATCTCGAAAAAAATTGTCGTCTCGTCTCGACTCGACATTCTCGGGATTTCACACACTTCTAATAACTACATACTACGATTCTAAATATCAACTCAAATGATCAACAAATATTCGATATATATCTTCTTAATGGTCGCTGCCCGTTTTTATACGGGTTACCCCGTGTTCGGCGACAACTCATTTCACCGACACTGTTTTCATCGACACGATTTGACTGACATTAACTTTCGTCGACACTATGTTTTCATCGAAATGATCAAATCGTCGACAAATATCTTCATCGACATGATTTGACCGACACTATGTTTTCATCGACACATTATTACACATTATTACATTACATCGAAATATTATAATTTTTGTTCATTTATGTGTACCTATCAATAAAGTTTGATTTATGTGTACCTATCATTAAAGTAAAAACATTTATGTGTACCTATCATTAAAGTAAAAACAAGCGAGCAATAAAAACTTTGATCTAAATAATAATGGTTTGTAATTTTCTTTATTATTTATTATACAAGCAACTAAATGTGTCGAGAACATAACAATGATAACGATTAATCAACATTAGCAAATACGAATTTAGTGTCGGTGGAAACTAATGAACTCAAACCTGTCGCTCAACACGGACTGTCGATGAAAACATAGTGTCGGTCAAATCATGTCGATGAAGACAATTGTCGTCGATTTGACCATGTCGATGAAAATATAGTGTCGACGAAAGTTAATGTCGGTCAAATCGTGTCGATGAAAACAGTGTCGGTGAAATGAGTTGTCGATGAACACAGGGTAACCCTTTTTATACAACTTCTAAAGTGAACATAGTTCTGAAGGTAGAAAAGATAAACGTACATATTTTCCCAAATAAATATCGAGAAACCAATGAAAAAGAGAAGCAACTTCTGTATTTAACATTTCTTCGGTCCCTAGCGATTTTCAAGATGTTTCATAAAATATGTTTTTCATCTTTGACGTTCCGAGGTGTTTCTGCCACTTAATCCTTTGCACTCGGAGCTATTTTAACTCGAAAATTAAACATTTCTCCCTAGCTAGAATAATTCCATTCTATGTATATGAATTTTTTATATTTTTATAGATATGAAATTGATATAATACCTTATACAATACTTAAAAGTTTAGTAATTGGTTAGATCCCAATATATTTCATAATGTAAGAGCAATATCGTGAATAATGATACAGCAATGTTTAGTGGCGCCTCAGAGTCACCATTCGAGTGCTAAGGGTTAAACATGCTATGCGATGTCTTACAATAGTCTTATGGTTTCGTTTTCCTCGAAAATACCATATCAGCGCGACCGCCAAGCGCCCACCCACAATGGCGTGATTTGAATCCAAAATCGACTCGAAATGGCCGAACCGTTCGTAAATCGCCACCGCGCGCCCTTTTCGAGCGTCGAGAGGAGGGTGATATATAGGATGAGGCACATAAGACTTACACCGAAAATATCTCCATTGTTATTAGAAATACAAGAAAATGTTTCAGGCAGAAAATGTTTGATTCAATGAGGCAATTATTGTGACGGAGAAGTTTTTTTCTCTAGGACATATTTTCCGATATTTCAAGGTCATCGTCGTTTTTTTTAGCAGAACGACGAATTTTGGTTAATCTAACATTGTAGCTAATGAAAAGACAAATTCAACCATGTATAATATGTTGACCTCCAAATGACCTTCGATGGAGTTATTCTTCAAAAATCATAACTTAACGTACGAAGACCATGTTTATGCTTATCGTACTCGAGTGCTAATGGTTAAATCTACTGTTACGTATTTTTTTAGAGCATTTCATTGAAACACCAGCACCAGTATTTAACGTTCGAAACAAATGGAATTTGACTGTATAACATGTTGTGAATCTTGTTACGTCTAGTGTTAAGAACAGACTTGTGTTCACTACAATTGATAGAAAATTGATATAGTTTTGTTCCGATATATGGATCATTTTTCATCGTATTTTGGATCAGGGCACCTATGCGGATTGACTTTGTTCTTGAGTGGACGAGAGGTTCGAATATAGCCGTAAAATTATAATAAATAAAATATGATATGTACTTTCGTTCTGGCACTAAGCGATGTCAGAAGAACCGGTTTCGAAAGAAAAAGGGGGGATAAGGATTTCCCTATTTAGGAACGAACACCGCCGCCTTATAGCGGAACAAGACAGTATATTATAACGATAATATTTGTATGAATTGTTTATGAGGAAACACCAAATGGAGTAATATTGCGACAACGCAGTAGCGTCTTGCTGCATTATCAAGCCAAGCATGTAAACACAATGCGTCGACTTTAAGCTACCACAAACCTCAGAAACGAGGAGTTTATCTCTCGGGATCTCTGAAGATTATCAATACGCTCAAAACCGCTGACAAGCTACGAAAACAGTCGCGAGATTCCTTAAGCGAAAATAAAAGAAAGATGGGGTAAAAGTGAAATTTAGGAGACTCATCTCTCTCTCTCTCTCTTTCTCCAGTGACCTCGACTTTTATACATGTCTGCAGGGTTTCAACCATACTGTAATTTTTCTTATACACAGATCGGATCAGTTTATCGATTATTGGCGTGAAGTGGATAAATTGACAGCCGCAGATACTGTTAATAATTTTTCTATTGTGAACATTTTGCTTTGAATTTATATTTGAACACTTTTCCTCAATTTTCTTTGACTTATTTATATTTTCTCCTTGTCTTAAGTATTTATTAATTGTTATGATGTTTGCTATCTTGTGTCGTTCTTCAACATGAAAAGTTCTCATCCAGCAATACATTTGAGTATGTACATAGGTGTGTAATAAAGATAGCGACTTTTCCATTAACAAATTATACACAGTTTAAAATTCTGTTTGGTTAATCCCTTTTTACGAAAACACTAAACGGCGACTGAAATTGTATATAAAATTAAAAAATTCATTTTGGAATATAATGTACACTGTTTAATTATGTCCCTTGGGTCTCGATTATCCATCGGGCCTTAATTTATACGGGCTGTTTGTCTCCGGATCAAGCCGGTTAATCGAGATCCTACTGTATCTCGAAAACAAAGATCGAATGGCGGTAACACGTACAAACTGGAAACAAATTGATAAACTAGAATTATGAATTCTACAATATATTTGAGTTTCATCAAAATCGGTGACGTGTACCCTTTTCTGTATAATTAAACAGTATGGTATTACATACCATAAAATTATATACTAAAATGTTGATAACATACATATGTACTTGAATATTGTGGTTATTACAGGTGAGTCCCTTAAACCCGGCATGTTTGGAAAAGTCATTCTATTCAAGAACAAAAGGGTCACAATCGAATCTATTGATCTATTCAAGAGATTAATCGTTCTAGCCTCCTATGTTCCTCAGATAATCGGCTGAGGGTCGCGTGGCGCAATAATACGGTGTGCGAAAACAATGATGCATATTGATGGCGAGTACAAGTCTTCGATCGTTAATCTTGACAGTACAAGATCAACCTCATTTCAAGAAGAACAGTAATTTTCTTAGATTTACTAGAGGTAGACTAGCAACATTTCTGCTTTAATTTTCTATGGATCGGTTTAAACAGAGGACGGTGTCCAAATAGTCTTTCGTGTGTGTCTACATATAATATAATAAAGTAGCAAAAGTATATAAATCAAACAGAGTTCCTCTGATATATTAGTGGGAAGATAATTCTAAAATTTCAACACTGAAATATGACTCTTTCAATAATATATTGGAATATGCTATCATTATCGATTACGTGTAGCTATGACACTGATGAGTCGAGGCAGGTGAGCGATAGTGGTCATGGCACCAAAACCTTGTACTCGTCATGTCGACAGATACTTTCTTGACCTGTTCGAACGTAAACTCCACTCTAACTATTTTGTATTTTCCCCAAAGATATTATTAGTATGGTTCGCGCAAACGACCCTGCACTGAGAGCTATTTTAACTCGAAAATTAAACATTTCTTCTGACCTAGAATATTTTCATTCCCTATGATTTTTGAAATTTTATGGATATGAAATTGGTATAATACCTCATACAATACCTAAATGTTTAGTAATTTATAATGATTAGATACCGACAGATTTAATAATGTAAACAATATTTTAAATAATGATAAAACTATGCGTAATAAAAAGAATGTTCAAGTGAATGCTATTGAGTTTAATGAGAGGTATCACAATAACAAAAAATCAATAATACTTTCCATTTAAAAAAATGTTGGAGTTTAATCATTTAATTCTTTAAAAAAATTAAGTCGATATCTTCATTAGATTCCGAGGAAACAACTTGTAACACTTTATCTGATACACCCTGTTACGGATAGAAATGCCTTTATATTTTGTCAGCGGCGGAATCATGTATACGAGGTTAATACGGAGCATGAAATGTGAAACATTGTAAGAGATTAGTGGAGAATGGCTACAGCTAGTCTATCGAAAAGAAATCCTGCCAAGGAAGTATACCCGAATCTCGTTGACTCTGGCGACTACGCGATAGCGTTTGTTGCAGTCAAGCCAATAGGGTGTAGACACAATGTGTCTACCTTAGGCCGCAAAAACCTCGATTTAGAGAATTTCTGACTTGAAGTTTTCTAGCGAGCACGGAGAAACCGAAAGGTGGATCCGGGGCCGCCAGGCTACAAAGAGTCGCGAGGTTCAGGTAGAAATAAAAAATGTGATTATACTTAAAGTAAATTAACCGTCTAGCGAAAGTCATTGCGCATGTGGTGACATGCAAGGACGAGCCTAGGAATTTGTATACCTGGGACGGCGGTTAAAATAAACAATAACCAGCAACTACTGTAGCCATTGTCCACGAATCTCAGGTAGTTGATAAGAGTAGGGGACAGTATAAATATCGAGGGAGCGAACATTTCGCTCTCTTTTTCCTTTCTTTCTCTACCAGTACAGTCGTGTTGAAATTGTAACGGGTGACAATAAAGTTTTGTGTCTATACCCTGTACACTCGACATACATATACTATATAGTATACAGTACTATACAGTGTCGTTCCGATAAACGGCGACGATGTTTGTTTCCAAAAGAGGAAATCGCTATCCCCTCTTCTTTTTTGAAATTGTCCGCTCCATATCGCTTGGTGCCAAAACGATAGGGCACGTCATATTCTATCCTTTTTTGAGAAAAGATCGCTATTCGACCGACTACTTTATGATCTGCCGCTACTTCGAGCCTCTCGCTCATTCTCCGTGTTGTCTCTCGGACCACTCGAGAATGAAATCAAGCCGAATAATATGTATAGCTGATCTGACAAATGACGAAAGTCGGTCCGGAGCTTTTGCCTTATATCGGAGCAATACTGATATAGGATACAATACCATTTGCAGCGGGCGCTGACATAACGGCGTGGCATATAGTGCGTTGAAAAGCCCGTTGTCTGGACAAAATTCCATTACTCGAAATTTATAAGTAGTACGACAAAATTCCATTACTCGAAAATTATAAGTAGTACGACAAAATGATTCAGACGAAAGTTGTAGAATATAGAAGAGTTAAAAAGAATATAGAGGAGTTAGAAAAATTAAGAAGCTCTGTAGAGATTACAATTGAAATTTTTGGTGGATATCTATATTTTTGATTACGTATTCTTAAAGGTGACACAGCAAGAAGTTTCCAAAATTAACGGACAACTAAATCTTGCAGAATTTTTTACAGCATATATCTACGCATATTTCCACCAATAATTACGAAAGAGTTTTGAGGAGTATTTTTTAAGACCTCAATGAAAGTTATCAGTAACTTTTACATTATCAATTTGATCTCAAGAAAGTGGAAAAAACAAACAAATTAATATCATTTTAATATTAATAAATTTTAATATCGTTGTATACCTTTGTAATAAATCTTTAGGAACACTTCCTAGGGTTAGGTCTGGGTTTTTTAATTTTTGTCCATAGGCAATGCACTGTGCGCTGCGGCGACCAGTATATATTGTTATACCCGTGGGAACAATCTTTGATCATTTCAAATGAAATATCAAGTTCTATTCTATTATAGGTATTCAAAATGTCGTAGAAATCTGCTACATATCTGATTAATTACACTGTCCAACAGCCAAAAAACGTTTCGATTCTCACTATGCGATTCTTATAGAGTTTTTCGCCCTGATTCCGAATCTGTCCTTAATTTTTTTCCTAGATGCAGATAGTTTTTGAAAAATTTGAGTTTGAAAAAAAGACATATTTTTCGACTTTGAACAAATATTGTGATGTTATTATAAAAGATATTGTATTGTTATTTACAGTAAAAGATTCTCTAGACTTTCCCGAATCCAGTGATGTGCAATACTAATACATTATGATTGTTTAATATACTCTCGTAATATACTCTCATAGTTTCCGAGATATCCGGCAAATATGGTTCCGATCCCCCAATTTTGAGAGCTTTTTTTCAACCCTTCAATATGGAAATGGCTTGCCATTAAAAAAGATTTCGAATATGTTTTGTCACGCTGGCCTTTTTCGCCGAGCGGGATGACTCGGGAAAACGACCAACTCCGGGCCTTGCGGACACTGAGGCCAGGCCGCGCTTAGCCGTGTACACGCGGTCTGCCCGGGACAACGAGATTCGACGGTCCACTCGTTCGCATACGGAAATTAGTTCGGGCGCCAGGCACCTCGAGGGTGCCTCGCGATACGCGATGCGATTCCCGAGCTCGGAGAAGCCGAGCACGAGGATCAAACCGTCGAAGTACGCGGATCGAAAACTACGCCGTAAAACGGGCCAGAAGTTTCGGACACGGGGACGCTAGGATAGCGCTCACGGCAGGGCGGATCTCGCAGGCACAATTCAAGAACGACGATGTGGGCTCTATAAGTTGTTTATTTCGTCACGGAATTACAAATTGGGCGGCCACGTGGCCGCGGTCCGAGAGCCCGCGCTCTTCATACACTGTGGCAATAGTTGTTCGTTCGCAGCGCAGTTGTCGTACAGATTTTATTCGCAACGATACGGTCGTACAGTGACGCGATTCCAGGAATCCCGGACGACACGATCGCGCGAGACGCAGGTGATCGGCGTGGCCGGAGGGACCGCCGCGATGACTTCCGCACGCAAGTCGATTCGACGCGTACGGTAACGGTTACGCGATCTAACCTCGGCGAACGGGCTTCGAGAATCGGCGCGACACAGGATTCGAGACGTTTGGAGATTATTCTCGCGAGATGGTACTCCTCCGAGCAAACCTCCGTAGGCTAGGCGATATCCGGGAAAAAATCTCGCCCTGCGCCTCGAAAATTCGAGGACCGAACGAGAAGCGTTCGTCCTCGCGCGACAAGAGATCGAGCCACCTCGCAAAGAAATACCGAACAGATCACTGGGTGACTTAACGCTTCGCCTTGCCCTCTGAGGCCTCGTGCCGGAAGCAGGACGAAATGGCTTCCGGGAAGCTGTCTCCACGAGTTGCAAGGCTAGTGGACCCTCTAATCCCGCACGGGAACCTCTAACCAACTCGCACGACATCTCGACGCACGAATAGATTCGCGGTACTCGCTTGGAAAATCGCGAGGATGATATCGCGCGACTATTGTCTCGTTCTCAGGCGTCTTCGCGGAACTCGATGTTTTCTCGCCTCGGAAGCCAGCGCGACAGTGATCTATCGGCTTTCGTCCGCTCGGCGGATCGATCCTTGTTCCCCTCACCCGACTTCATACCCGAATTTCCCTGATCGGCGCGTCAACCGTACGCGACGTCCTAGTCACCAGGATCGTCCCTACGAGGATCCTCAGGCCCCAGACCATAAGAAACGCAAATTCGATCGCTTCTCGACCGGTGGAGGCTCGGTCTCCCTTGGATGCGATCGCACCACCCACGCAGGAGCTCTGTGTTTCAGCGGGATGAGGCGGCGCTGCGTCGGGACCGCGAAATGTCAAGACGACGTGGTGTTCCGTAAGAGCTCCTGTTACTCCGGCGCCTCCGGATTGGTGGTCCGTGTGCTCTCGTTCCAAGTGATCGTTGCCGGTGCACAGCTTCGCAATATCGGCCAGTTGTTCTCTGCGGGCGTCTCCGGTGCTGCGTCGCTTTCTTCGGGAAATTCCGGATGGTCGGGGTGCCGTTTTCGTGTCCATGACACGGCTCTGTAAACTTGCCGTTCTTGGCACGCGCGATAGATGTTATTATTCGCTCGTAGATAAATACGGAATCTCCTAGGGAGCGCTCTCGAATCCTGTGATTTTTAGTCGTGTCTCGTTAGAGGGCGGCCCGGTCCCTTTTTCCGCTAAATCGTAACCGTAATAAACGGAGAAGTGACGTAACAAAATTTGCAACGTCACAATTTTAAGAACCATCTTTTCCCAAAGTAAGTGGTCGTTCAACCTACTCGCATTTGCCAGACCTTAACTCTTTCGACTCGACAGAGGTACGCCACCGCACTATTGTCTGGAAACCCGCTTTTTGTGGTCAAAAGCCTATTTGTTAGCATCTTTTTATCCATGAACAAATAGTGCCAAGCTTAAACAATGTAAACTTTGAGAAGGTTTTTTTAAAAAACGGCTGAAAACGGCAGGCATAGGACCTCTTTTATAAGAAACTGTAGACATTTTTTAATATAGCGTATAAAGTTTCAGCTGCCATCTCCTGCCCGTTTTAGTTGTACATCGATTTTTAGAAATAGCCACCGGGAGTTCCAAGCGTTCCGTTATTTTTATATCTTTGTAGTTTATGTATATTTACAAATAATGTCTATATGTCTAATATACATTAATCCTCGTAATATATATTTAACGCTGATTTTATTCATGTTTATGTTTTATTTGTGTTCTCAATTATTATTGTTCTCAATCTCTATGTCACTGTCACTATCACTATCTGTATCACTACTAAGTTCGGATTCATTTTCAATTTCATATTCTGATTTTTCCATAGACGTGTTTTTACTCGATGATGCCATGACTGCTAAGAGTGAACTGATCGTGGCAGCGAAAACATTTCGGGTCCCGAGCATCGTCGTCTACGTATCTGTGGTTTTAAGGAAAAACGCCGCATGTCACAATTTCAAAAAATTTGAGTTTATGCATTAATTGAGCTGTAGAGTATAGGATTTACGTATTTACCAGAAAGAAAGTCGTGAAAACAATTTCGGAAGGCTCAGAAAATAATGCAATTGAAAATTTAACCAATGTCCTATGTCAAAGAATTAGTAATCAAAACTTTAAACGCCAATATCTCGAAAGTGAAAGTATGCGACATGCGGCGTTCTTCCTTACAACCGCAGATATGGATCTCTTATCGCTTCATCAAATAAACAAACACACACCTGAGTGCGTTCAGAAAGAAACAGCAGAAACTCTATAACACATCAAATTGAAGAGACATAGACCTATGCGAGACACGATTGCTTTCATATCCATACATTTACAAATAAAATAAAGATTTATCGATGAAAATCAAAAAATGATTGAGTAGGATATGAAATACAGTGACTGAAGCGTCCGAATACCGCAAATTCGTATATCGAACTTCGCGGGGTCGTAAATCCCGTTTCGCTTGCTCGCGACGATATTCGGGGCTTTGACGATGTTACAGAAGTAACAACGATTAGTGGAAATAAATGCGAATCTTGGAAGTTAACACTTAATATATGTATATTTCAAACTTAACAAGATACAACTAAAGCAAGGTTCGAGGTAAAGGTTTCGTTGTCGGCGGTTCGAGATCTGCGTTGAGTTCTAGCGATTTTGTCCTCTCTCTCTACGTTGTGTCGTGTATATATACAGCTCGGAATCTTTCCTTATTGGCTATCTTAAAACTGTATGGGGTTACAAAATGATTTCTATTGGTTAGTGGCAGAGTGTCAGAGAATAAAAATTGCGAATAAAGTGACTTTATTCGAAATAACGAATAAATTTTTATTCGAATAACCCAGCGAATAAAAATTTATTCGCAAAAACCCAGCGAATAAAAATTTATTCGAATAGCCCGGCGAATAAAAATTTATTCGTAAAGCCCAGCGAATAGAAATTTATTCGAATAGGCCAGCGAGCGAATAAAAGGTATCGAATGACCGCGTCATCGACAGCGACTCGACTCGACACTCGACATGCACCAGCGACGTGTATGTGTATGATTAAATGTGTGAGTGCAGTCTAGAGAGTGAAGTCAAGAATCGTGGCAATAAATGTGTGTGTGTCGATCCTACTACTGCATAATTGTTTACCGAATAAAATCATTATTACATTCACGAATAAATCCTCATATTTTATGTATGTTTTTTTATTTCTTATTGCAAATAAAATGTGCTCAAAATCTAGAGACGGTTGCCATTAGGTAAATTTAGGCAGTTGCTTAGATAAAATTGATTACAATATAGAAAAAAAAGCGAATAAAAAGGCACAGATAGATCAAATTGAGTAATGTCCTCCTTTTTCGAAGTCGGTTAAAAGATAATAATCAATAGTATTGTACTGCTAGTGTTAAAAGAATCACTGTTTAGTTATGTATTGTATATGTCATCAATCGTCAACGTCAATCCATATCTCGTCTCGGTCTCAGCCTCAGGCCTCAGGGCCTCGATTGTCGGCATCGGTTCCTACCCATAAAGGCTGCCGGCGTGTGCCGTGCCGCCGTCACGGCTGCGCTTATTCTCGATTTTTATTCGCTGCCGTCATTTAGAATAACGAATGACGAATAAAAGTCCCGGGATTTATTCGTGAATAACGAATAACGATTTATTCGTTATTCGCAAGCTACGAATAATTCTCGGCGAATAAAATCGTTATTCGTTATTCTCGAATAAATCCCAGGACTTTATTCGCTATTCCTTATTCGTTATTCGAAATAAGATTTGCCCAACACTGGTTAGTGGATGGTGCATTTTCGACGTCGGAGTAGGGGCGCTTTGGGAAAACTATGTTGAGGGTATGCAATTAATTAGGTGCGAAGGATATGGGAAAACGATACGGAACTAAAACTGTTTGTATAAGATTGCCCTGTCAATGGGCTCGTTCACGAAGAGTCGATGGGTTCGCTCACGAGGAGGTCTCGAAGTGGTGTCCGGTGACACCCAAATAATCGTGGGTCCGTCGCGTCGCGTCGAGTGTCTCAAGCTATTGCAGCGAACCGTATCTAAATAAATATATCTCACGTTCGGTCTGCTAGAGACCGAACAGTGACTCCCACTAATATTCGGACACTCTTAAAAAGACGATAATTTTTTTAATACTGTGCTATACGATTTGAACTTTTTTAGGGAAGCTAGAGCAATTAGTTTGCTACAGGATGTGAAAAGAAATTTTTTCAAAAATTGCAATTGATCGGAATTGTAGAAAAAATACTAAAAGTTGCATTTCATAATTTTTTTATGTAGGCCTATATTGAAAATTTAAAAAAGCAGATCTCGGTTTTGCAGATCTCGGTTTTGCAGATCTCGGTCAATTAAACATATTCTAAAAATTTCGTCATAATCGGTCGACGTTGCAATGAGCTACAAACGTTTAAAGATGGTAAAAATTGCAGATTTTCACATCTTAACTTTCTTACGGACTTAACCTTCACCAACTTATTTCTGGCATTTTTCTGATTAAAATGACAAAAACGATATAATTTCAACTGTATTTAGTGGTTCAATCGACGATGAAAGTTCCGGGCGCAAGGAAGGACAGCGCATGGGAAAGAAAGAGACGCGGACAGTCGCCGTCGCTGTCGCCGGCACAGTTCAGAGAATTCCCATACGCTGTCCTTCGTTGCGTTCGAAACTTTCATCGTCGATTAAACCACTAAATACAGTTGAAATTATATCGTGTTTTGTGTCATTTTAATCAGAAAAATGGCAGAAATAAGTTGGTGAAAGTACTATAAAAAATAATGAAAATTAAAGAAGTTTTGTAAGTGGATTAGTAGTGGTACACCGATACGCTTTGGCCGCGCGATCCGTATTTACATGCTGTCCTCTTCTACGTTTGGCTTCGTCTGTACTCTCGGCGCGGTCAGCGCGGTAGACGCAGTCATAAAAAAATAATGTCGGCATGCGATCGTTGTCCGTGCAGAACATAGCCGTTTGCCAAGAATCGTGACTTTACTGTATATGTATTAGGATGGACCTTAGCTATACTTGATGAAAATTATTTTGCAAAATTTTTTCCCGGGCATCCCCCCAGAATTGTGACAAGAGAAAATGATCTGGAAAAAATTTGGGGCCGATTGGATCATGGGAAACTGGCGCTCAACGAATTTGAAAATTTTTGTTTTTTTAAATCTTGACATAAATATCGTTGGAATTTATCGTTGAATTTGTCTTTTTTTTCTCTGTAAAGAATCCATATATGGCACAATCAGTTGGTAATATAAAAAACATCCGTGACCTTGAAAACTTGAAAAATGACCTTGAAAAAATTTTTTTTTCTCTGATGCTATATTCACCTCCTTATATACTACAACTTTTGTTTCAAGAGTTTTTTCATATATGTAAAACTAAAAGAGATATAATAGATTTTATTTTAAGCGTTCGTACATAATCTTGTAGAAGAAAAATGAACCAAAGTACCCAGGTGTTTAAGGTACATTTTAAATTTTATCTGAAATATATAATAGTTGTATTTCTGATAATACTACAGTTTCTTTAATAGTTAATTCGTATATTGGAATTTTAGTTTTGAATGCCTTCCAAACTGTTCCGTCGTAAAGAACCGTAGTCCTTCACAAAGTTCGTATATCCTTTGTAAAGAATAGCAGCACGGAGATTTGCCTTTCGCACCATTTTATGACAAGTTCGTGTTCAAACGTAAAGAATTGTATTCATTCGCAAAGAACCGTTGCACCGTGATTCTCCATCGAATCTTTATTTTATGACTAGCTCGCGACTGAGGACCTTCTCGAAGATTATTCTATTTTCAACAATTTTAATAAATCGAGAATAACATATGGGCGTTCTTTATTATCTTAATGTCTCTACTGCTTTAAATTACATCCACCGATTTTTGTCATAAATGCATAAAATCCGCAGTCTACATATAAGTGACATGGTAGTTAACGTGTTAATGAGAATGTCTATTTTAATGTTAAATGTGATAAATTAACGGAGATCGCCGAAGTTCGACGTGCCAAATAGTTATTTTCAGTACTTTTTAAAACAGTCGTTGAAAAGGTTCATCTTTTTTAAAATTATTTATTTTTAAAGAATAGTTACGGAATATAATACTATGGAGTGGGCTTGTGTATAATATATTAGACAGACAGAACTTTCTACAAGAAATAAAAAATGAGCAAGTACGCGCTGATCTGTTAATTGCTAATTGGATAACCCGATCGTTCAATGGGATATTAACTTTTAGAAGGGTCACTCGACGAATATCGTAGATTCAAATTCGTGTTGGACAATGTAATATTGTCCTAAGTTAGTCAGCGCGAAAGCTTGAATGGAGTAGATTTTAGTAGATGAAAACGAACGCACTAGAACTCTACAGCGAGCGCAGACGGAGTGATGTGTCCCAATTTCCATCTCTGAATCTGACTATGACTCATTGTCAGTTCTTTCATCCTGAAACTTCAAACGCAGATATCCACGCGCGCTGGCAACGCACCTTCTCGTTCATTTTCGTAGTTTCTTTCCTGTAATAACAGAATTCGTTATTGCAGGATTACATTGGTAAACGCACGAAATCGGAAAAAACTTGATAGAAAAGATATCCAATGTTGGAATAGCATGTTGTTACAAATATTTAATACTACTCTCGTATTTATAAATCGTATAATGCAATAGTAATAAACATTAGTAAAAGCATAATTTTAATCTAAAGTGGCATTGTCTGTGCCTGAAAAGAAAAAGAAAGTATACAAAGTGATTCATCAAATATTATCACCTCGCTTTTCGGTATTATTATCATTCGTAGCGAAGAATGTTCATATAAGGTTGAATGGTTTCGAGAGATGCATACTTTGTGGGGTGCTGTGAGACTTTTTCTTATGTTACTTGAAAAATAATGTATACGCCGAGGCTCCGACTACAATTGCTGATATGAAAGATCAATAACATACCATCAATTTTATTACATAATGTGAAACAATCATTATTTTCTCGATTCAGAAAATGTTGCGATGTAAACGGTCGCCACATTGAACCTTTTCTCTGCAGGAAAAAACATACGATGTCATTTAAAAAAATACTGATGACCTTCGTGTCTCTTCTACGCGTCCACCTACAAAAAAACTCGCAACACCACAAAGTATGCATCTCTCGAAACCATTCAACGTTATATAAACATCCTTCGCTACGAATAATAATAATGACTAAAATCGAGGTGGCAATATCTGGTGAACCACCCTGAATGTATACAGTAGAAATGGCCGTGATGGTTATAGAGATTGCTTTGCCAGACTATATAGTTTATATCTTCTCGCTGATAGTTGTGTGGTGTCGCTTAACTTCCGACGCTTGCCACAAGATGGACAGACAGTCAAGTTTATCCCTATCCTTTCTCGCTAGTACCTGATTCTTCACCGATTTGTATATATATCATCCTCAACCGTCTGCCGATATCCCAACGTCTAAGGCAGGGCCCGCTAGTTAGCCTTACTGATGAGTCCTCTAGCGGGTCTAGGACGAAACGCTCCTTTCCTTTTCCTCCTCTCTTTCATATTCATTTCGCATCCCCACAGTTGCAACTTAAACAAATGACTTTCTATAAAATTACTCTATGCTACAAAATTTTCCATTCGAAAAGTCGAAAGTTGATTTTGAAAAGTCCACGAGCTGTCTAGGAACAAGAAGAAAGATATATTTTTCAAATTTTATTAACAACGAAAACAATTTTATTTATTGTAAGAGTACAGCATTTTTAACTTGGGCTAGACTGCCACAACTTAGACATGCAATATTGTGTTTGTTGGATGACTAGAAAACTCAATTAATGATATAAAATCCAAGTGCAAAGGGCCGCGGGCAAGAGTAAAGTGCCCTTGATATCGTTGTGCTGGGCAAATCGGCCGTTGTGACAACTTGTGCTGGGCTAGCACAATTCAGATATGCACTATTGTCTTTGTCGGATGATCAGAAAACCAATTAATGATATAGAATCCAAGCAGGAAGGGCCGCGGACAAGAGTAACGTGCCCTTAATATCGTTGTGCTAGAGAAACTGGCAGTTGGGCAGACTTGTGTTAGGCTGGCACTACTCAGATATATGATTATTTGGATAATTTGGATTAATTATGGATATTAATAGTAATAATGGATAATAATTATATATTAAATAATGGATTATTTGATTGTTTAGATAACTGTTACTAACTTAATATTATTTACCATAACTTTTTTATTTATTATCTAAAGTGATACTTTAGCACAACTTTAGCACAACCTAGCACAACTGAGCGCAATAGAGTAAAATTACAAAAATGAAAACTGGGGGACTACTAAGAAAAGCCTTTTCGAGAGTAAAAAACTGTTTGGAGTAAAGCAGAGAGGAGAAAAACAGGAGGAGAGTATCAGAAGGAACACGTGTACATTGGCACACTCTACGAAAATTTGGTGACATCGTTGCTTCAAATCGGATCGGGAAACGATTCTGCGTGTCAATAGAATAATAACCCTAAAGATACGGCGATAATTACTTAGAAACTATTTACATCCAATATTTCGGACGTTGTTTAATATTGCAGTTAATTCAAAAAGCAATCGACACTCACAAGTTATTCAGGTACTTACAATTCGTTCACAATTATAAGTTAAAAATACGATGTCTAAAAAAGGTGATAATATTTCGAAGTTCAATATAATTCCGTCCTAATGGTCAAAGTCTGTGACCGTTGTGTTCAAAATCAAAATTCTTAGTCCTCTATAGGTAGGGGGTTGTATGTAGGAAAATCATTCTTTTGGTAGGGATGAAACGAGTCGAATGACTGATTCAAGGCGCAGTGCCAAATTGTGCAACACCTTCTGTTACAGTCAGCGAGGTACCGCACTCTGAATTTTATTGCATCTTTTATCGAGAACTGGGACGACATTTATTTGCACCGCGATTAGCATACCCGCCCCCCCAAATCATCTGGTCAGCATGTGCAATTTCAGAGACAAAGGACTATTGTCAGGAGCTCTAAGATATTTGGATCTAATGCGCTCTCCGCCCTGGACCTAATGGTACCACCGCCTGACCGCTGTCAATCTGCGCCATCATATGTCCACCCTCTCTTGTGCTATGGTGGGCGGTATCCTTACCTTGCGAAAGACACTGCCCTCCAAGTACACAAAATTTCTAATTGTACAACACTGCCACCCGCTTTCCTGTATACTGTATAGTATTTAAACGCGACCTTAGACTTTTAAGTTTGAGGCAGCTCGGATGACTTTGACCCACAAGAGGTTTTAGCCGTTGCTAACCTTTTATTATAAAGTTATGTGCAAAAAATGTTTCTGTGCGTGGTATAATATATGGCATATTTTTATTATATGTGGTATAATATACAGGGTGGGGCACTATAAACAAGTCACCTGAATAACTCGCTTATTTTTGAAGATAGAAGAAAATGCATCAGATCCAACTTACTTGATATCAAGGCGCTCGTAATCTGATGTCATTAATTTTTTTGTAGGTGGAGACGTCAAGGAGATATGAAGGTCAACTCTGTTTTTTTAAATAGAACGGTATGGTTTTTTATTTACATTCTGATAGTGTGTTTCAAGACAAATACAATGATCTATTATGTAGGTCATTCAAGGTCACACAATCAACTGCAATAGAGAAGAGAGAGAAATCGTGTAGAGATACTATTTTTTTATGACTACGTCTACCGCGCCGACCGCGCCGATAGTACAAAGGAAGCCGAAAGTAGAAAAGGACAGCATGTAAACGCGGATCGCGCGGCCGAAGAATATCGGTGTGAACCACTACTAATCCAATTACAAACTTCTTTGTGGCATTTTTCTGATTAAAATGACACCAACCATTTGGCCCATATTTACTGTACATGTGAAGCATAAGTTAGTCACTCCATACCATCAATTAAACAACTAAATACAATTGAAATTATATCGTGTTTAGTGTCATTTTCAGTGTCATTAAAAAATAGTGTCATTTTTAGTGTCATTCAAAAAGACATTAAAAGAACTGAAAATATCTTTGGAAAAATTTCTTTAAAATCTATTGGAAAGTTTGCAAGTGGAGACTCTAAGCGATGATGGAGACGAATGGAAACTATACGAATTTTTAATACTATTAGGTGCGATCTCTTTCCTTTGTTCTAGTATTAGTCAGAATATTATTTAAAGAAAAGTGAAAAGAATTTGAACTGTATAACGTGTTATTTACTGCGGCTTCAATTAACCCTCCGCGAACAAGATGAATAAAAGTCACATCGTGAACCAAACTACACTTTAAAGTCGTGTTTCGTCGATTTTATTATAGAATCAAATCCAAATAAAACAACGATTTATACTTTAAAAATGGATGATATATCTTTCAAAACACAAACATTTTCTTATTACATAGCATCTTTCAAAATAGCAGATTTAAACCACTAAGGTTAACCCTCATCCGTCCCTCATTTCGTGAACTGAATCTGTCCCTCGATGTCAAATTGACACAGTGATAAAAAAAATCGATAAAATAACAGTTACTTTTCGATGTTTTTTTCATTCAAATTGATGAGTTAACATTTATATCTTAGATATCTTTTGCGGTTATATGTTGCACATTAAAAAAATAAAAGTCACCAAGTTTCGGACAAAGGGTATAGCCGGATAAGATAGTCGAAAATGCCCTTGAACAGAATTGTATCGACGATGCATCATTCTATAGGGCATCAAGAAAAAACATACTGTGCAAAATTTCAACCCTGTATCTCGATCGGGAGGGTAGTTATAGGGTAAAATCGAAAAATCAGTTTTTGGCCTATTTTCCCTAGTTAACAATGTTTAGAAATTCTGAGAAAAATCTGACACATGTCAAGAACCCAAATACATACTTTGCAATTGGTTTCAGATTTTTAAAGTGAAAATCCTGCTTGTAAAAAATCAAAAACCTCGAAAAAATGCAGATTTCACATAGAGGTTCTAGATAGGCAAGATTTATATTTTTACAGTAGCGATATATTGTTACAGATATTGTTCATGAATTTTTTCAGATTTTTCGCCGTTGTTATAAAAAATAAAAACCGATTTTTTCGACGTTTTTTCCACAAAGAACTAAGCTAACCTTAAAATTATTACGTTCTATTTATTCTGTAAGTCTATCAGGCACTGATAAACCTTGAACATTTCTCAAAAATAATTAAACAATGAAATCGGCTTGATTAGTCAGCATATTACATCTGAAAGTGTTAACCATATTCCCAACAGCTCGGTTGGCTGAGCGCGTTAGGCGCTCGACTGTAGTCCTGCTTATACTAAGTTCGCGCCCGGCATATGTACACTTTTTTTTTACTTGATTAATTCTTTTTTTATGTCTAACTATATAATAATCAATGGTATTTTTGTGGATTTCTTTTAGAAGCAATATTTAAATATTTAAAAAATATTTTAAGGTAAAATTCGCAAAAAAGAATTTTGGAGCAATTGTTATTATCATCAATTTTTAGTTATGCATCTTCTTAATTCTGGTAGTATTAAATATTTTCTGCAGTAAATCTATACGTGTCTTCGAGTTTTAAATACTCCGTTATAGAGAAAATCCATTGTAATACTATTCTTTTGAAGCATTCGTTTTTGGTACCTCGTCTTTAGTGCGGAACAGCAATTATTGTGTATGAACCACCGTTGTGTAAAAGCATATTTAGGCGGATAAAGTGTCCGTGTTTTATTATCTTGTACCTTCAGACCGTCCGTTTACCTATACCTTTACGTTTACGTTCACCATTTGGTATCAACGACTTCTATCCTTTCACTTGCCATGCTGATAACACTCAGAAAATAAGTTATAAAGCGAGTAGAGAAAAGAAATGGTGAACGTAAACGTATAACTACCCTCCCGATCGAGATACAGGGTTGAAATTTTGCACAGTATGTTTTTTCTTGGTGCCCTATAGAATGACGCATCGTCGATACAATTCGGTTCAAAGGCATTTTCGACTATCTTATCCAGCTATACCCTTTACCTACAAATAACAGAACGGTATAACTTATTTCGGCAAAACTGTGTCAAATTGACACGAGGGACGGATGAGGGTTAACTTAAACTCCACCTGGTCCGCGGAGGGTTAATATTATACTTAAGATAATAATTAACACAGACCTGGGTTAGGTCGGCAAAATTAAAATTTAAGATATTTGAAAACTCATTGATAGTTTCTGCAGGAAGAAGGTGCACTTTATCGTGTGCTATAATTATATTTTGTCTTAAACTAAAAAGTTTTTTTGAATGTAATTTCATGACGAGATGTTCTGTCTCAATTTGTATCGACACGAGACACCCTCGGAAGTCTTCTATGAGTTTATTATGGTTCAATGAAATGAGTAGACTGCGGATCTTTATGGAAGATAAAATGTTTTTGCATCAATTACAAGAAATAAGAGTTACATAGAAATGTCTTTCCTTCTGTAATCATTTTGATCAGATGAACATAATATAATCACACTATTAAGTTCTATTAATGGGCATATTGTTTTAAATTTTACCTACACATTTTTGTTATAAGTGCATAAAATCCCCAGTCTAGTAAAAAGTTTCACCTTTGAGTTTAGCAAGACTGTCTTTAATTTTAGAGAATCTTATACAGAGTGTAAAAGCACATGATACAAGTGGGAAAAGATGATATTATGCGAAAAATAAGTCTAAAGTGTAGGATAGAATGTTTTCATTCGTAACATTGTGGTTAACAAAAAAAATAGCTTAAAAATTCGTTGAGTACGCATGCATATTGCTACCCAGAAAAAGTGGAAACGGCAAGTCATGGACAAACACGTTTGTTGCAATTTACTAAACAGCACGCGCGTTTACCTTGAAAACAGAGGTTTATCTAAAGAAATTTTATTCAATACTTTCGATATATTTTTTTACGTAATGCCAACACCTTCATGATTCTACCGTTAATCCTATAACCTGTGTATCAGTTGGCAGAATTGATTGCACAGCATTCACCGAGTAGGAGAATATGATGCGGAAGATGTTCGAATTTTTCCGTTTACCCAGAGTAGATACATACAGAGAGAGAGAAAGAGAGAGAGAGAGAGTAAGTAAATTCAGTAAATTCAGTTAAATTCAGAGTAAATTCAGGAAAACAGGAGGTTTCTAAGTAATAACAGTAAGGAGTGTAGAGAGTAGCTACCGTTGAGAAAACTCACACAACAGTTCATATCATTTGCAGTGCAATAAAATTATTAGTGGCTTAGGTGAACTATTCATGCATCAATTATCTATTGCATGCGCCCCATGTTTTTCGTTTTAAATCTAACAAGTATTTTCATTTCATTTTAGTCCGTCTTAAAAACGTGGTATATTAAAAATCTTTTACAGTAATCGCTCGTTCGTTGTCTGGCATGGTGGGCAGGATCGTTGTCCAGTGCCTATCTATTCCACTGCCTGTCAACGCCAGGTCGCTCCGCAGGGCGGCGACGATTGATGTCGGCTCCACCACCACTTGACTCGAATGAATCGAATGTTCAAACTTCTTAATTTACATTATTTTTTTATGGGACCTTCATGAACATATTTCTGGCATTTTTCTGATTAAAATGACACCAAACACGATATAATTTCAATTGTACATAGTGTCTGTAAAAATGAAACACGCGGGACTCAGATCTGTCCGACGACGGCGATACGCTTCGGCCACCCGATCCGTGTTTCATTCTGTCCTTCTCTATGTTCGGCTCTCTATTGAAGTCTCGGCGCGATCGGCGCGATACTCTAGACGCAGTCATAAATAAAAAATAGCGTCCCGGCAGGGTCGTTGTCACTGAAAAACACGGCTTCTGGACAACGAACGAGCGATTACTATATTATTAAAATTTTTATTTCTTGATAACAGCCTGACATATTCAGGGCATCCTGGCAATTAGTTTTTCGAATGCATCTAATTTGATATTTTCCCATGCTTCTTGTAGAAGTTGTCAAAGATGAACCTTTAGAAAAGTGCACTCCGAACATTGTTTTACACTGGTAAAAACTATACAAGAGCATTATGGACATAAGAAAATGCTGAAACCTGTTAAGAAATATTATTCAACTAGTTAATATTTGATATTATAACGATGGATCATTTCAAAATTTATCAATATATTCGATATTTACAAAAATCAGCAAGTGATTCCAAACTTTTAGCCGGTAGCGTATAGGATTCCCAGTGACTTCCATTAATATTCGGACGCTCTAAAAAAAAACGATAAATTTTTCAATATTGGACTATATCGTACGAATTAAACTTTTTTGAGAAGTTAGAACAATTGGTTTGCTGCACAACGTGACATAAATTTTTGAAAAAAATTGCAAGTTGTCGGAATTGCAGAGAAAATATAAAAGTTGTATTTTGCAATTTTTTGATGAGGGCTTATATGGAAAATTTAGAAAACACGTTTCATAGATCTGTATCAGTTAAACATATTTTGAAAATTTCATCAAAATCGGTCGACGTTGCAATGAGCTATAAATGTTTGACACTAAACCTACCCACCATCCGAAGGGACTGATGTGTATAGTATTATAAAAATAACAAGATTAAATTTATTTATATTTTATGCGATTTTTACTGTAATATGTACTGGAATCAAAAAATATATTCAATAAATTCCCATGAAAACACCTTTACAATTTCAATAATTGTCAAATAAAAAATCTAGAGTGAGCCATTTGACTCCTCGTGGTATGTTTAGTGTTAAAGATGATCGAAATTGCAGTTTTTCACGATTTTCTGCCTCTAACTGCAATAAATCTAATGAACTCGATAAAACTTTCACATTGCATATAATTGACACAGATCTAAAAACATATTTTTTATATTTTCAATATAGGCCCATATAAAAGAGTTGTAAAACGCAGCTTTTAGTATTTTCAAAAAAATTTCTTTTCACAACATGTAGTAAACTAATTGCTCTAGCTTCCCAAAAGGTTCAAATCGTATAGTCCTGTGGCGTCGCTTAACTTCCGACGCTTGCCACAAGATGGATAGACAGTCAAAGTCATCCTTTCTCGCTAGTACCTGCTTCCTCACCGATTTGTATATATACCGTCCTCAACCGCCTGCCAATATCCCACCGTCTAAGGCAGGGCCTGCTAGTTAGCCTTATTGATGATAGACCCTCTAGCGGGTCTAGGATGAAACGCTCCTTTCCTTTTCCTCCTCTCTTCCATATTCTTTCGTACCCCCACATTGGTGACCCGGACTTAGAACAGTCAACGCAACACGGAGGACAACCAGGAGCCCAACAAAATCAGGAGGATATTTACGGGGGATGACACGCATCAATCGAGTGGGCATTTACTTTACAGCCGAGAATACGTAATCCCTCTCCTAGTGTGGCCACTCGTCCATCTGTCGCAGACACACTACGATGTATCAGCAGAGCGTGACGGATTTTCACGGAGGATCAGCATGTGCAGAATTCACCATCTCCTGTTCGAACGTCTTTTCGAACGGCCATGCTAGGACAGCAGCATCTACGGCTCGATAGGCTTGAGCGCGACCTACTGCCTCGCCACCAGGTCTACAATTCGAGCAACGCGCTCTCTATACATGCATATTTCATCGCCCCCCCCCCCCCGGATCTTATTAAAAAGTATCGTTGTTCACTGGCAAGGGGGTAATGTGGCGTCGCTTAACTTCCGACGCTTGCCACAAGATGGATAGACAGTCAAAGTCATCCTTTCTCGCTAGTACCTGCTTCCTCACCGATTTGTATATATACCGTCCTCAACCGCCTGCCAATATTCCACCGTCTAAGGCAGGGCCCATTAGTTAGCCTTACTGATGAGTCCTCTAGCGGGTCTAGGACGAAACGCTCCTTTCCTTTTCCTCCTCTCTTCCATATTCTTTCGTACCCCCACAGTCCAATATTTAAAAAGTTATCGTCTTTTTGAAAGCGTCCGAATATTAATGGGAGTCACTGTATGTAGGTGGTGACATGATGGACCGCATTGGGCAAGTGTGATTTGCTACCTAAATTGGGAGCTTGGCCATCTGTTTTTTCTGTTTGTATAATTCAGTTATTACAGAGAGTAATTTGAATTTTTCAGCTATTGACTGGAAAAAATAAATGAAGGTATATTGTACTAGGCAACGTAATTGTTCTATGTGTGTGTGTTACAATAGAACCATGAAATGAAAGAGACAATACGAAAATGGTAAGTTTTGGCGAGCAGGATTTCATAGGAAAGATAGGAAATTGCAATATTCTGAAATATATTATGTTCTGATTCGACACCATATATGTTGTTTAATGCAAAGGTGGCGTAAGTCAATTTACTCCATTCATTTTTTGTATTCGTACAAAGAGAAACAATGCTTGATTTATAAACAATTTCTAAAATTGGATTCAACTTTGACAACGTTCTTCAACTTTTTACTTTGATACGAGGAGTTTCTGTCCGAGGAGTTACAGCTTTCTTATATATATATTCTCAATGTCCAGTAATCATTCTTTGTGACTTATTGAAATCAACATTGTCTGAACTGTTCAATAACCGGGATACTAGAGTACAATAAGGATTATTGACGAAGTAACAATTACTTATTTATGTTCGTATTTATTATTATTATGCGATGATTATTCTCCACAAAATTAATGAAAGAAATTTTGAGTTCTTGGACAAAGATATGCTTTTCTAAAAAAGTATAATGTTCAAATAATAGGGTGACATATTGCTATAGTATTAATCAAGACACCTGATAATTACATTATAGAAATTATATTATAGAAATATCGGATTACATACATAGATATAATAAATAATAAAAAATTAATTCAGTACACGTTTGATTACTTTTCCTCCTGTACAATTTGACAATGAGAATGAAACATGAAGATTCGTAGTCATAATCAAAATTATTAAAATATGAAAATATTTTAGATAATATATCACAATAAATTCACTGTAACAATGTATTAGATAATTGCAAAAGTTCGTGCCCGATTTAAAAATAAAGAATAAGTGGTGACATTATAGAATAACAATTTTATTAATTTCAAAATTTTCTACATATAGTCACCAGCATGTTCTACAATTTTCTTCAGGTTCGAACAATTTGATTCAAATTTCATAAAAACAGGAGATGTTAGGGTCTCCAAAAGTCGGGCACGAATTTTCACAATCATCCAATATACAGGGTGGCCCACAACAGCTCAATATCTCGGAAAGTATGACAGATATTAAAAGAGTGTAAAAGAAATGTCCAAGGATTTCGAGGGGGAAAGAGGGGGGCAGTATCAGTTTTTTATTTGGGTGGCGTTTTCAAGGTCATTTGAAGGTCAACTTTGTTTTTTTCAAATGGAAACCTATATTTTTTATTATGGAATCTTATTATACGTAAAAAGACCAGCAATTTCCGTAGGATACTTTTTTTATCCGCGCACTAGTTTCGGAGATATTTAAAGAGAAGTAGAGCGAGGCATATTATTGTGTAAAATTCTTTGACGCAGATCGTTGATGTTTTCCAGTTGTACTAGCACGTACTGTTTGAAAACAAAAAAATTTTTTGTTAAATGAAGAACTTTTGTACTTCCAACATGATGGTGCTCCCCGCATTACACGTTACCACTTCGCCAATGGTTAAACAATCGATTCCCACTAAGATAGATCGGTAGAAAAGGTGTTATTGAGTGGCCACCAAGATCACCAGATCTAACTCCAGTCGACTTCTTTTTGTGGGGACACTTAAAGTATGTTGTTTATAAAACACAACCAGAAAGCGTCAACGATTTGCGTCGCAGAATTGTACAGGAATGTAGAGCTATTCCAACAGATACCTTCAAAAATGTTCATTCAGAATTTGAGAATCGTCTGTATTATTGTTTAGAAAACAACGCAGAACATTTTGAAAATTTGTTATAGTTTTAAAGAAATTACAAACTTTCTCGCAGTGTAAGTATGACTCGCTCTACTTCTCTTTAAATATCTCCGAAACTAGTGCACAGATAAAAAAAGTATCCTACGAAAATTGCTGGTCTTTTTACGTACAATAAGATCCCATAATAAAAAATATAGGTTTCCATTTAAAAAAACAAAGTTGACCTTCAAATGACCTTGAAAACGCCACCCAAATAAAAAACTGATACTGCCCCCCTCTTTCCCCCTCGAAACCCTCGGACACGTCTTTTACACCCTTTAAATATCTGTCATACTTTCCGAGATATTGAGCTGTTAAGAGTTATATGGGCCACCCTGTATGCCAGTGGACTTTATTCAGCCATAACGTATTCTAATATACAGATGAGAAATAACTGTGAAACATATGTATAGTGATAGTAATTCCAGAAAATTTTCAAAATCGTGGAAGAATTCTGTCAAGAAAAAGTTTTATATCTTAGTCAGCACAAGTATTGATTATAACCGGTGTAAATAATTCGTGTAAGGACCACACGTTGGACGCGTGGAAAACGAATTCGTACTCTCTACATACAGCAACCCATGGGTGTGAATCGATTCTTGTATTATACATATATTGTACGATTTATTCGGTTAGACGATAGACACACATACACGCGAGCACGACCGCTGGAAAATGGTAAAGCAGCCGCTATACGTGATATATGGACTATGCTAAATTTAAGTGTAATAAAACTATATGTATATACCTTCTGAGATTCAGACAATAGATGAAGTTTTCCCGTATGGAAGTGAAATAAAATACAGGGATGTATCTTCTCGAAACCAGCAAGTACATACAATATTTATGTTGTATAAAAATGTGTTGCACCCAAACACTAACAAAAAACCGTTGAATAAAGGGTTCCTTTGATAAAATCTACTTTTCAATGCTTCATTCTTCAAGTCATCTTAGAAATATTTCTCGCACAGCAAATAATCAGCGCCCTTATATGTATTATTACATGTATATTATCTATGATGTACTGTAAAAATAACCGTCAAAGAGAAGATCAGAATACAGTAAATCTTCTATAGTCGCAAGAGCCTCGGGAAAGTTCGTTTGCACAATTCGTAGACATACACTATTTTTTTGAGCTTTAAAGACCGAGGCGAATGTAGAAAAGGACAGCGCGTGCAAAGAGAGACCGCGGGCGTCTTTCTTTCCCATACGCTTTCTTTCCCATACGCTGTCCTTTCTTGCGCCCGAAACTTTCATCGTCAATTAAACCACTAAATACAGTTGGAATTATATTGTGTTTAGTGTCATTTTAATTAGAAAAATGCCACAAATAAGCTAGTGAAGGTCCCATAAAAAAATAATGAAAAATAAAGAAGTTTTGTAATTAGATTAATAGTGGTTCACATATAGTTCGATATAGCGAATTCGAATTAATAGTGGTTCGATATAGCTGAGCCGAGATCAGATTACTACAGTGGAGGGGATATTTTTTGTATACAACCTTTTTGCGACTATAGAAGAATTACTGTAACATGTAAGCAGGCCCATATGGCTGTCCGTGTTATAGTGATGTCGGCCCTTCGTTGGCCCATCTGCATAAAAAGGCGACATTTCTAACGGTTTGCCAACCAGTATTGCAACCAAGGCCCAACAAAATGCCAACCATAAATGCTACTAGGGATGCTACTTATGGTTAGTTTAATATGAGGTATCACAATAACAAATACACAATACTCCTTCCCTTTTAAAAAAAAATTGCCCCCCCCCCCCCCCCCCCCCACAAAGTTACCTAAAACAAATTGAGTACATACTAAAATATTAGCCCCTTTAATCATTTAATTAAAATAAAAATACAAAGTCGATATTTTAGATTCTGAGAAAATAGCACATTAGTGGGTACACCCTATATAATATCATAATTGAAAATAATCCGTTGTAAATTTCACATTCATGTGAGTAATTTAATTACGCATATAATGAATATAAATATGCAACTATTATATTATGTGTTATACGAGGTAAACGTTCCGCTTCAGAGTGAGCCGTTTCACTCATTTGAGTAGACGCTACACTTAAAAGATAATAAAATCGTTGTTTTCCCAAAACAATTCGAAAAAAACCCATTACTCTTATTATTATACTGTTCTCTATACCGAACAGTGGAACCAGGAAAGCAGGAGAAATGTAAGTGTGTAGGAAATAGGACTCGGGAAACAATACATTAATAATTTTTCATTCACTATATTGAAACTGGACATCTTTCACAATTTGGCGTATGATACAGCATATCTCGTGTGATCGTATCAGAAGTGCTACCGCCGCGCCGTGGAGATATCATTCTTGATTGATATGATTTGACTTAATGGCTACTCATACTCAAATATGGTAATGGCGTCGCTTTTAGTAATAATTACATGAATTTTACTAATAATAATTACACATTTGAAACGGTTAAGTTTAAATGACTAATAAAATACACTTTTATATATTTGAATCGATCTTTTAAGAGTTGCCGAATCCAACGTTAAATATTTACATTAAACGATGTACTATTTCACATTGCTGGTATTTAACACTAAACCTACCGGCCATCAAAAGTGACTGATGTGTATAGTATTATAAAAATAACAAGATTAAATTTTTTGGATTTTGTGCGATTTTTACTATAATATTGTATATACTGGAGTCAAAAAATATATTGAATAAATTCCCGTGAAAACATCTTAACAATTTCAATAATTGTTAAATAAAAAATCTAAAATGGGTAATTTGAGGTAGGTTCAGTTTTAATGTCTTATTATCATTAGTCTGCGAATTTTTATGAAATATATACATATATATATATATTGTCTGTATGTATTTATTTCTTTTCTTAATCAATTTGACAAGTCGAAAGTAATACAACAGCATTTCTAAATTCTTGGAATATTTTCACTGTTTTGAATTAGATCTACTCATTTTTGTCAGAAATGCAGAAAATCCGCAGTCTAGTTATTATGTATGCAATGACTGGCTTCTATCACTGTACGTGGTTATTTTTGAATTTTCACATCTTTAAAAACTTTCCAATTTCGTTCTAATTAGTATCTGAAATGCTTAACCCCTTCACTACCGCAGACGAGATATCTCGCTTCCACAATGTCGAAGAAATGATGCTATGGACGAGATATCTCGTCACTGTGATTTCATCGTACAATGCTATGGACGAAATATCTCGTGTATAATTATTATTGATATGAAATTGTTTTCTTTGTAAGTTGAACACAAGTAATCGACTTTGAAGACACGTCAACGTTGGTCGAAAGTACTTAAAGATGATAAATATTAAATACTCCATATTCGAAATAAATAAAGTTTTTATTATTTATTTTGTATGGAATGCTTGAAAGCATGGTGAAATGCATAATGTGACGGAACAATTTTTACAGAAATATCTGGTCTCCTTCTGTCGGCCATTTTTTTTGCAAACTACACATTCTATTGTTGGATGAGATCTTTTTCTGTGGGTTGTATTTTTGTATATTAGATTTTCTACATCGATTACAATTATCCCTCTGCATTCCGTACAAAATAAGGAATAGAAACTCTAATTGTGTAAAATATTGAATATTTTATATTTACCATCTTTAAGGCGATCGACTCGTTTCCAGGATTGCAAGGGTGCGGGATTCGTTGTTCTCATTTCTCGATAATACAAAAATGGGATTTTTCAGTAGTCAAAAACGCTAGATAAAAGATAGATCTAGGGCGCTATCGCTCTCAAAAGTCCTATTTTTTTTTGTTTACGAGACGTAATTTGCATTATTTGGCAGCTATGTAAATAGCTACATGCGCAGTTGTATGCTTCTGAATAATGCAAATTACGCCTCGTGAACGAAAAAATAGGACTTTTGAGGGTGATAGCGCCCTAGATCGATCTTTTATCTAACGTTTTTGACTACTAGAAAACCCCATTTTTGTATTATCAAGAAATAAGAACGCGCATCCCGCACCCTTGCAATCCTGGAAAAAGGAGCCTACTCCCTTAAGCACGTACCACCAACGATGACATGTCTTAAAAATCGATTATTTGCGACAAAATTTCAACTAAAATACTTCACATCCATAATAAAGGTACACAAGATATCTCGTCCATAGCATCGTATGTACGACAGCACGGTGATGAGATGTCTCGTCCATAGACTCGTTTCTTTGACATCGTAGAAACGAGATATCTCGTCTATTGTAGTGAAAGGGTTAAATATGATTAACAGTTCGATAAGTAAGAATGAAAGAAAATTGATTCTTAAAATTTGTGTTTCTAAATGAGCTAATCTTTAATTGAACTGGTATGCGGAAACATGATTTCTAATTGTGAAATTGGTTTTAGGTACGAAGTGTGATGTGAATGAGGCATAAGCATGCCAATGTTTGTTTTGACATGTATAAAGGCGTTCTAGGTTACGCGATATTCGATGACTGAGTGTAAGTCGAGAGAACGAGAGGAGTGCGTTGTTAGCGGCGAGAGAGAATAAGGTGAAATGCCCTAAGTGTGGACAAGCCAAAAGTGATGCCTAAGTCTGGACAATTGAATTTTTATAGTAAAACCAATAATTAAGAGATTAAATAATTATTTTATATATTCTGAGGCCTTAGCTACAAGTAGGTGTGAATATTATTTGATTAAGACATCAATTAAAAATAAATTCCAAAGTTTATCTGAAAACAGTATACAAAATAGTCTATTTTCATGCGTATCATGTGCATTTATAGTTTGAACTTTTATTAGAAAAAAAGATGTAATTTAAGCCCTTAAACAAAAAATAATTATCACACATAATAATGTTGATATTTTAAAATAAATTGGCAATCAGACGTAACTTAAGTAATAATTATTAATTCAAATATTGTATTAGATGTCCAAGTTTAGAACTGCTTTGAAATATAAATACTCCATACTCAGTATGGACATTTATGGCGCGCTGGGACGCGACGGCAGTAGCTGTCCAATTATTATAAGCTTATATACTCGATGTGCATACGCCTTAAGCCGGACACGTGTTTGCGACTAAAATCAACTCGTTATTTTTACACATAAATGGCGAATTATTTAACTAAATGTACGTATAATTAATCTTCTATTAGCTTGTAAAAAGAGAGAAACAAAATTAAAAAAAAGAAATAACAAGAAATCAATAAAAATTTACACGAAAGAAAAAGGACAATTACATAACAAATTAAAGTTATTAAGTTAAAAATCAATGATGAATCCAAAAAAAGGGTCTAAAACAACTAATGAAAATAAAGATGAAATTAAAGAAGAGAAAGCGAAATATGCACTCAATTAGAAAATATGGAGAAAAAAGTATTGTCTCTTGAAATGCTTGCTTTACAACAAAAAAATGAAAATTAAACAGGATAGAGTTTAATATAATGATATTTTGATATATGAATCATTAAAGATTTAATAAAGTTCGATGTTATATGTAAATTCAATTTGTCCCGGTATAGGCTTTACTTTTGTCCAGGTACTAGCTTAGATTGGATTTAATATGTCCAACTATAGGTTAGAATTATTCTTGTTAATACAATTAAAATATTAACCTAAACAATGATTTTGGGATTTTAAATTACTTTACAAAATCTAAATATTATGATAAAACTCTTCAAAAATCATTTTTAATTAGCTAAACCGATAAAATCAAAGGTAGCAAAACATGCTGCCCAGGCTTAGGGCATTTCACCTGAGAAGTGCCTGTGAGAGTATTAGCAAGTCTGAGAGAGATTTTCTATTACGTGAGAGCACGTGTCGCGAGATACAGTTTCATTTGCTCTTATATTATTCAAACTAGTCCTTTTGTTATCTTTTTAAATATATTTTCTGCTCAAGTATGGCAAGATTTTATTGTGGTCACCCACACTAATGACTCTAGGTAAACCACTTGGAGATTTCGGTCGTGAACACACAACGTGTGAACAACGCAGATGCATTAGCAGAAACTTTAGTTAAAAAGTGAACGGGCGAGATCGAGAAGTTTCTTGCATTTGGATACAACTTCCGGAGAAGCTTAATCTATTCCAGTCCGAATGCTCTGCAAACGCTTTGGATTTATGGCACCTTCTGTACCTTGCGTGAATGCTCCACACTCTACGCTTTTCTGCACACTTCTTTGAGTTTACGTTTCTGTATCGTACGTTAGCCCATACAGTCAACATTTCTCCGATCTTGTTAAGAGTTGCGCGAATGTCGGTACACGATGTATCATATAATTTACAAGTTTTCCTACGAAATGATAAATTACAGTCAAACCTGTGTGTAACATGGCAGTTACGTTTTTCACAATCGCTACGTTATGCAAAACTTAGAATTAGTACGAGAAACAAAATTAGATTTTGCAACTGATTAAACTACACTATCCTGTAATATTGTCGTAACTAGACTGCGAATGTGTATGCAATTTTTTATTTTTGCAGGCGAACTTCAAGAAGGTAAGAACAAATAAAATCTTATTTTCAGTGGTAGCAGCCTTTATAGATCTGAAATAAATAAAAAACGTATTGAATTCTTTGGAATTTTATATTCTAGCATTTTTTGAAAATTTTTAGAAGTCATAAATACATAAAGATCCGCAGCCTAGACATAATTATAAAAAGTATATTTGTATTAAAATCATTCAGAATACTACAATAGAAATATATTATACCTTAATATTAGACAATGAACTCATTTTCTTATTTATTATCATGGCCGAGCGTCATTAAACGAGACCGTTTCTTTTCTAGAAAAATATTCATCTTGAGCTCTTCTTTCTAGTATGCTTATTTTTATGTTCCGCTCCTTCGAGAAGTCTGTTCCTCTATTTTTTCTTGAGAAACATTTAACGTAATATAAACTGGACGCACTTCTTTAAAGTTGTCACTAGAATTTTTGCTGCTTGTAGAGAAAATGTCGTATTATAGCGAAGATTTCGTAGCCCAAATGATCCAACCAGTGCCGTAACGAGGGCGTGGCGAAAGAGGCGCCCGCCACGGGCGCAACTGGGTTTGGGGCGCACATCAAAGAATACAGACCCGGTTGAGAGTTGCACGTGGTTTTTATCCTACTTGACCATTCTACTACAGTGATGCGCAAGCCATGGCCCGTGGCCCGCGGCCCGCGGGCCGCATTTGGCCCGGTAGTACATATTTAGAGCCCGTTCAGACACGGCGGAAACCGCGCGATTTGAACCGCGCGGACCTTATTTACATTAGCGTATATGCAGTCGTTCACACGTGACCGCGCGATCCAACAATTCAAAACAAAAATCCGCGCGGTCGAAAACGCGCGGATTCCGCCGTGTCTGAACGGGGTCTTACGCGCCGGGATCCGGCGCGACGCGACGCGGCGGCCTTCGTCGACGATTTTCAATTGTTATATCGTCATTCAATTGTTACTTTTGGCCCACTACAGTGTGTGGGTTCCTGATCATTGGTGTGGGCGACTCCGGCAGTGAACGCGGTTTTTGTTGGTCGTTCCTCGTCCATAAGATCAACTGTGTTGTTGCTTTGTCGTAATTATTTTTATATATTTTCTCTCTTTCTCTCTGTTGTATATAATCTGGTTATACAACATACTGGCATACTAAGTAAATACTGTAAATAATTATATTAATAAAAACAATTTTAATTAAAAAACACTTCTAGGGTAAAATGCCACCAAAAAAACCGTCCGGCGCACAGTTTTAGAAAATAAGAGAACAGAAGATTGAAAATATAAAGAAAAGAAAAAATCATCTACACCTCTAGTTCATTCAAGCTTAACAACTGAATTAAGTCTGCCTTCTACAAGTAGTCATGTTTCATGTGAAATTGAAACAGAAGATAAAAGTACAATTGAACATGAAAACCAGGAAATCGAGAAGCAATGTATATGTAATGATGATAATTACATGGTTGATGTCATATTAGAAAATATTGATAATAATGCAAAAATAATAGATTTCAATGATCTCACAACATGGCACTTAACTAATAGTAACGTACAAATATTTGTTCAACATGGACCAGAGTTGGGCGATAATTTAAGTGTTTATCCTGATAGAAAAAATAGGCATTTTGTCAAACGGAGAACAAATTACTCAGAAATTGGTTGATATATTGCAAGCGAAAAGAAAAACATTAAATTATGACGATATAATAGATGTGTTTGCAAATGAAAGAGCGAGAAAAATTACTTTGTAAAATATCCTGAACTGTTTATGCTTTTATTATATTATTTTAACATATATCCATGTTTTGTATTTCTTTTATTTTGTCGTCACTGAATATAAATAAAAATTTCTTTAGGTTATAGATTATTTATTCATACAAATACTTTGACAAATACATTATTTTATATACAGGCAACTCATTTTGATGAGGTTAATAGTATTTAATATATTGCATTTAGTAAAATTTAACTTGTTACATCAAAATTTTTTATTTTTTTTTTGTCACTATTGGGTTACGGGGAGGCGCAAATTAGACACTTGCCACAGGCGATTCATACCCTCGTTACGGCACTGGATCCAACTATATGAAACCGAATATATGAAACCGACCTATATGAAACCGTGTTGTTAGAATGCTTATCAGTCAAAAGACTGCGGATCTTTATGCATTTGTGAAGAAATTGGTTGGGTGAAATATAAAACTGTAAATGATTTAAAAAATTTAAGGATGTGGTAATGTTGCTTTTAATATAACAAAGTCGTTAAGGAATGAAATCAATTTTTATGTTATTCGAGCTTCCCCCAATCAATGCAAAACATTTTTATTTTGCATAAAGATCTACTTATCAGTTAGGCTTAGACGGTTATAACTTCTAGTACCTGCAGTATTTTGAAAAGCATTTCAAGCTAAAATTACTTAATTCGATGTGAACTATGTAAACATAGTTATATAGAAAATCTTAAAATTCATATAAAAAATATATTATACCACACATTAAAAATGATAAGCCATCGGTTTAATGAATTGCAAAATGAAGACAATTCGATATTATTAATTCGATATCATTAGTTTCATTTCGTTAGTGCGTACATATCGGCTTGTAACATATATGGTGTAACATATATGTTAATAGGATTATGGTAGGTAGGTGAACTACTACCTGAAGTGAACTGATGGATTTGTAAAGTAAATATACATAGAGCTAGATAGTGCATTACTAGAACTCATCCATATGAATTTATAATTACTAGAGGTGTGCGAGATCCCAAAAATGTCGGGTCGAGACGAAACGAGAATTTTTTTCGAGATCGAGACGAGTTCTCGAAAATTTTGAAATTCTCGATTATGTAGAAATTCCCGAAAATGTTCGAAATTCTCAAAGGTTTCGGGGTTTTCAGTATTCGATTACCGTCATAAGTAGACAGCGGATCTTTATGCAGATATAATATGTGGAAACATGTAAAATATATGCAAAAGATTTATTTGTTGTAATTTAAACTATAATACGTGATAATAGTTTTTTCTAAATTATCTGTAAAATTGTACCTCTTATCGGTTAAATCTTATTGTTTGCAAGCTAAGTGCTTTTTCATTTTCACAAAGGTTGGTTACTATTTTTGCAATATATCGACCGGTCACATCCGTTGCTTCATCCACTGACATCCAGACGTCATTGTCATCAATGTCTTTCCGAATGTTTCCAGTAGCTAAATTATAGTGCAAATAATTTTTGCGAATCATCGACTCATTTGTAATATCTTGATTTGTGTATTTTTCAAGAAAATTCCTCCACAGTTACCATAGCTTCACACAAATCAATATAAAAGTATTCCGAACTAGTAGCCATACGATCATTATGATGTTCAACATTTTTTTTTACGCACACCGGTATATCTAACTAAGTATTGTTTTATTTGCGATTTTCTGTCGCATCGAATCTGCTTATCACATACTTTGCAGAAAACGTCTTCTATCTTTGTAATAATGCAGTTGTCTCCTAGTACAGTAATCCAGCTGTACACCATTACACGTTTGAAACTTTTCGATTTAGGCATCTTCTTAATATGTTCATTCTTAATTGCGAGTAATTTCACTGTTAACACCACTGATCGACTCGTGTAACTAATTGTGAGTTATTGACATTTCTTATGGTACGATATCGGGGTATACGACGCGACAATCCACTAACAAGACGAATACAATATGAAACTAACAAAATACGATATAACGGGTGTCCCAACAAGCTGGTCGATCTACTTATTAGATTTACTTATCTCGCTTGTTGTCGTTTCATAGACTATCAGCCAAATATGTATAATGTATATATGCAAAATCTATGCGTTTATGCAAGATATACATATGTACTCATGCAAAACATGTGCAATATGCAAAATATGCAAAATAAAAAATTTTCTTTTTTCGTCTGCGTGATTGTACTATTTAGTCAAGTGTGAATCATCGTAATAAGAGATACTATATCGTAGTACAATTAATTGTATAAAATGGTATATTCTTTAGAAGAGAATGAGTAAAAATAATTTTTATTTATGGAGCTGATGAGTGTGCTCGTCGAACTGCTGCTACGTTTAATGAGAGACATCCTGATACACATGTTTCTCATACGTACATGTTACAATTAGTTGCAAAGTTTAAGGAAACAGGATCGGTGACAAAAAAAGAAACCAGCCAAAATTCATAAAAGAAGCTGAAATCGACATTATAGGACAGTTTACTGTGAATCCTACTAGTTCAATTCAACAAGTTTCAATGGTAACTGGTGTATCAGTGAGATCTGTGCACAAATTACTTAAACATAACAAGTTTCATCCTTATAAAATGCAGTTGCATCAAAAGTTATTGGAAGATGACTTTGACAGGCGGATTGAGTTTCCTCCTAATCTAATTAAAAATATTTGTTTTAGTGACGAATGCACTTTTTTCTTAAATGATGCTGTAAATCGTCATAACTGTTGTTATTTTAGAGTGACGAAAATCCACATCTTATTAGAGAAAGTAATACTCAATGGCCGGAAAAAATAAATGTTTGGCTAGGCATTTTAGGAAATGCTATTATAGATCCTCCGTTTTTCCAAGAGAATTTGAATGGCTATCTGTATTTAAATTTATCGGACGACATCATTGATCCACTTATAACAGAAAGTCTTGAAAACCAAAGAGATGAAAACGGCAATTTTTTGTTAAATGGAGATCTTTTGTACTTCCAACATGATGGTGCTCCCCCGCATTACACGTTACCAGTTCGCCATTGGTTAACAATCGATTTCCACTAAGATAGATCGGTAGAAGAGGTGTTATTGAGTGGCCACCAAGATCACCAGATCTAACTCCAGTCGACTTCTTTTTGTGGGGACACTTAAGGTATGTTGTTTATAAAACACAACCAGAAAGCGTCAACGATTTGCGTCGCAGAATTGTACAGGAATGTAGAGCTATTCCAACAGATACCTTCAAAAATGTTCGTTCAGAATTTGAGAATCGTCTGTATTATTGTTTAGAAAACAACGCAGAACATTTTGAAAATTTGTTACAGTTATAAAGAAATTACAAACTTTCTCGCAGTATAAGTATGACTCGCTCTACTTCTCTTTAAATATCTCCGAAACTAGTGCGCAGATAAAAAAAGTATCCTACGAAAATTGCTGGTTTTTTTACGTATAATAAGAACCCATAATAAAAAATATAGGTTTTGCATTTAAAAAAACAAAGTTGATCTCCAAATGACCTTGAAAACGCCACCCAAATAAAAAACTGATACTGCCCCCCTCTTTCCCCCTCGAAATCCTTGGACACGTCTTTTACACTCTTTTAATATCTTTCATACTTTTCGAGATATTCGGCTGGAAAGTTCTCAAATGAACACGCTGTATAATAGTGGTAACTATTATGTTACAAAATTTATCGATTTACCAGTTATTTCTCAATAGTATTAGATGATTGCATAAGTTCGTGCCCGATTTTCATATATGTTGCAAACTGTACTGCACGGCGGAATGTAAAAAAAATTATATAGTCACCATTCTTTTCTGCAATTAGAAAAATTAATTGATTAATAAAGTTATATTCTTTAAAATTTGACCATTGAATTTTATTTTTCAATCATCCACGAACTTAAGCAATCATCTGATATAAGTTTTTATGAATTAATTTGTAGTTGCGAATGTGTTAGATAGAAAATTATTCACTTCTTAAAGATTTTAACGGCATCACGAAAATTGTTTATATTCTTTAATACAATTATTTCAGTTTCAAATAATTCTGTGCATTATAAAACATAAAATCTACGTTTTAGTTATTACAATTGACAATTCCAATGATCGAGGTAATGCGTTTTCCAGAAAATCATAAGAAAATTTATTATAGATTCTACGTACGTACATACATATAGAAGTCTCTTGATGCGGTCTAAAATAGATAGTACTCGAAAATGTGGTTCTAATCTTGGTAAGTGTTGGATGAATCTAGGTAGATCTAGGTTAGACTCTGATTTATATGTATAGCTTGCAATAACCACAGTTTTGCTGGCGCCAATTCGACGTAAAATATGAAACCGTGGAATTTACAAAAAAAGGAATCTCTCGAGCAATATCTTCTCCATTTCTTTTCATACGGGCAAGAACAAGCAAATAGAATTTCAGATGTAAAACTTGTTTGCGGGTTCATAATCAAAAATACATTGCACATTCCATTACGTACAGAAAAATATTATAAATAGTTTACGTGATCTTGACTATGTATGAATGTATGTAGAACGTTGGAAGTGTAATGGAAAAAGTTTTCGCAATTTCTGCTTTCTCCGCGATAATGTATCTGTTACATGTACGAAGTAACGGATCTCCTATCCTCCGTCTCATTTGTAAATCTGATATAAGCGATAAGGCCTACAGTTCTAAAAGACAGTCGGCACGAGCTAAGATCGCACTGAACTGATTACGACTAGACAAACGGGCAAACTATTGAAAGGAAATCGTGTCTGCTATCGATTTGTACACCGATGCTAACTCGACTGGTACGAATGGGGAAAAGATCATCTCGTCGATTCATAACGATGGTGAAGTCCGCACAAAGGGTGCAGGACGAACATTAAAAAGAGTTCCGGGAAATGATCAGAGGATTTCATCCTAATCTCTTCGGCAGATAACGATCGCGCTCGGCCAAGGGATATGGCAAAAGGGTAAAGTGTGGCAAGGGGCAGTCGAAGAGGGTGCAATCGGGTGGGACGGGGTCGGACGTGGTCGGACGGGGCGGGACGGCGGTTGGGTTAGCATGAATCGAGAGGCACAGGGGAGGGGGAGGGTGTAACGCAGATTGGCTTGCATGGGAGAAACTCCCGAAGTCGGAAGCTTGTTATGTGCAGCACGCAAACATACGACTCGAAATTATCTTCGTAATTAACTGCACTTCTTAACAGAACGCATGGCGTGCCAACCGGGCCAGACGGCGCGAATACGTATTTGGCAGAATCTACGAAGACGATATGTAACCTGAAACTGGCACCAGCTGCTAGCCGGCTCTCTGGACGCTGCGGGTGTGTACATATTACACGTACTTATGTATCCGACCTTCACCACGTACGCTCAGAATGTCCCATAACTTGCGATACCGGACGTCGTATCAAGGAAAAGTATTCCCCGTATTTGTGCAAACCTGTGTACGAGTACGGTACAGGTGCGCCGATACATAAAATTTCGAGTACACGAGGCTCGTCCCACGTCGCGTCTAGCTGTAACACAAGTCTCGGATGCTCGGATCTTTTATTATATGTATACAACTATGATTACTTTGAACTTTCCAACTGTCTGTCTGCCTGTCTGTGTCTGACGAAACTACAAACTTATTTCCGAAGAATATTTCGTTACAGGGCGATTCAATCAAGTGTGCCATCTAAATTACATTACATGTAAATTACTTGGTGCTTTGATTAGAAACGGTTAAAACGAAAGTTGAATGGTTTCGAGAGCAACATACTATGTAATAATTAGTGCTTTTTATTATACAGGATAAGTTTTAATTTTTCGGTTGAATACGATTTCCATATATGGAACACAAGAAAAATAAAAATAATATGGTAAGGGAGCATATCAATTGCAGCATTTCTTTCACAGGTTCGCGATTCTCTTCACTGTGTTGAAATAAAACAGACACCCTGTTTATAAATCAACAAAGTTTTAGCAAGAGTTTATTCGTGTTACTTTTACTACTTTATTACTTTGCGCTAAACTTCATAATTAAGGGATGGCATAATAGTGTGACTTTACGGTGTACAGTCAATATAAATGAATCGTTTAATTCCTCTTTGCCTATGAACGATGCGCCTTACACTGGTGTAGAAACAATTGTTGTAACAGTGTGTTGTCCGTTCTGTATAGAGTTTTTCTGATCGCTGATATAACATACGTAGAGCGAGGAACGTTGAAAGAGGGAATGAAGTACGCCAATACGCAAAAAGTTAATTTACTCGCAGAGAAAGAGAACTGTTATACGGTCCCCTCATGAATGTATCCTCGAAACTCCGTATATATAATGCGCGAGTATATGTATGTAAGTTTGTAAACGATGAGTACGATTTCAAGATTTTACAGAAATACTAGTTTTGCTCAAGAAACTTAACACCAATTCGACTTGGATATCAAATCCCGCTTGAGTATATCAGAACATTCAATTATGTGTAAATGCGATATGATGAAAATCATTTTTTAAGCAATATTCACTTCACGATATTGTGTATTGTGTATTAAACTATATATTTATCAAAGTTTATTTTATTGTGAGTTTATTATACTGTGATATGTATCAGGTTCTTGCGAGACACGTTTGTCTCTTTCTGTACCATCACGCAGAGGTTCCACTTACCTATTATGTATATGTATGTACAGGAATACTCTGTTGTAGTGTAGCAAAATTTATCATGCTTTTTCATATCGTACACTTGGTTTTCCCGAATTATTCTTGCAAAGTTTAAAAATCTTGAAAATATGGGTGGCGCCATAATTATACACCGCAGTGTATGCTTTATAAATTGGGAACTAGAAGTTCTATTCCCTGTGCATTCACAGGTACATACATGCATGTATGTCCTAGGTGGTGTGAATTGATGAAGCGAAGTCCTTATGTTTGTAATACATAAGGATAAAGGCCGGATATTCAGACAAAATATTATTGTGAATTTTGCCGGCACTTTGCGTATCTTGTCGTGTCGCGCGTTGCCGCATTTTAATAGCGGTACTCTTAATTAAACAAATATACAGTAACCCAAAGTTCTATGTATACAATTAAGTGCGGTCAATGGATTTTTGCAGACATCGGCTCTTCAACTGTCAGCTGATCAACAGTTTCTCTTCTATACCTTCCTTAGGGGAGATCTATCGCAGGGCAGTTTCGCATTACGACGACTTTACATTGCAGCAATATATAGGGATACGTACACCCCCGCTCAAAAGTATGTGGAGTTTACTATTTGATTATTATTAGACGATATTTATTGTTTACAGAGCTGGATAAAATATTGATTTAAATAGTAAATAGTAAATAATCCTGTTTATTTTAAAGTGCATACAACTTTAAAAATAAAATATTTGATTTGCTGCAGTAATTTTTGAGAATAGTATTTTATTTTAACAATATAGAAAATATTTGTATTTTGTCTTTATTTTCAATTTCAATTTTAAATATTATTGCTGAAAATAATGGTTCGGATTCAATACATTTATGAGCATAAAAATATAAAAAATCAAATATATATTTTAGGTCCAATCCATAGAGAAATGTGTAAAGAAATGCAGTAAATAATGATTTTGTTATAAATGCATAAAATCCGCGGTCCACTAACAAATTATTGCTCGGCACACAAGCAGATCGCATGAAGATTCTTTTCCTTCGAGGAGGAGAATTGAACAGGTGTCCATATACAGTAAAGTCGCGTTTACTGTCCGGGGTCGGGTATGCGATCACTGTCCAGTGCCTACCCACTCCACTGCCGGCCAACGCCGCAGGACAGCGATGATTGATCTCGGCTCGGGTATATCGGTGTGAACACCACTACATTGACACCATGAATCGAATGCACAAAACTTCTTAATTTTCATTATTTTTTTATGGAACTTTCACTAACTTATTTCTGGCATTTTTCTGATTAAAATAACTTAATCGACGATGAAAGTTTCGAACGTAACGAAGAACAGCGAACTGTGCCGGTGACGGCGACTATCCGCGTCTCTTTCTTTCGTATACGCTGTCCATCCTTGCGACCGAAACTTTCATCGTCGATTAAACCATTAAATACAGTTGAAATTATATCGTGTTTGGTCTTATTTTAATCAGAAAAATTCCAGAAATAAGTTAGTGAAAGTCCCATAAAAAATAATGAAAAATAAAGAGGTTTTTATACATTCGGTTAGTACTATTAGTAGCGGTTCACATCGATACTCTTCGGCCACGCTATCCGTATTTCATTCTGTCCTTCTCTACGTTCGGCTTTCTTTTGAACTCTCGGCGCGGGCGGCGCGGTAGACGCAGTCATAAAAAAATAGTATCGGTATGCGATCACTCTCCGTGCAGAACACGGCTGTTAGATAGCAAACGCGACTTTACTGTACTTTTGATCGGGGGTGTATGTATACAGAGTGAGGCACCTAAGACTTACACCGAAAATATCTCCGTTGTTTTTAGTAGTACAAGAAAATGTTTCAGGCAGAAAATGTTTGGTTCAATGGGGCAATTATTGTTACGGAAAAGTTTTTTTCTCTAGGTCATATTTTCTGATACTTCAAGGTCATCGTCGTATTTTTAAACGGAACGACGTATTTTGATTAGTGTAACATTATAGCTAATAAAAAGACAAATTCAACCATGTATAATATGTTGACCTATAAATGACCTTCGAAGGAATTTGCTGAACTCCACTGGACCAAACATTTTCTTGTATTACTAAAAACAACGGAGATATTTTCGGTGTAAGTCTTAGGTGCCCTTTATGTATTCTGTATAAAACTGCACGTATGGCTTACTTAGTAGTTATCATCTGTATAATTTATGATACGCTTATGAATCCACGGTTGCCTCTCAAACAGTCGAACACAAAGTCTCTACTGACTAACCCAATTGACGAGACATAATACTTAATAATCTTATTATGTCTAACAAACGGGAAATTTTCGAAATGTTCTTTACGAAACGTAGATCAACGAATTTCCTGAAAGAATTTCTTACTCGAGAGATTTTATAATTAAAAATTTTTTCAAGAGATCCTTTCAAAAGGCAAGCTGAATAAGGTTTCATAATACACTCATTTAATACGGAAGCATTGTCCCGTTACGTATACGTACATGAGTACGTATGGAACGTTTCCTCTTCTCTTTCTTAAAGGCGTCTGCAATGGAATGTTCGATTCATTTTCTCATTACTTCATAAACGTTAGAAATTTTTGTGAAATCCTCGATCCGAGTCTGAGTTCCTGACTACCGATACATTATAATTTAAATAAGTGCCGTTACCATTTTCTAGGCTACTTATTTGAATGCTTGTTTCATCCATGGCATTATGTAGATAACGTAGTGAAGAAAAATATATCACGGGAGTATCAACTGCTTATAAAGCTAATTTTATTATAAAAACGAAAGAAATGGGTAACTTTACTTCACGGGACCAAAAATTTTTGCCTTCCTCCTATATGTATTGGTATGTAATCCAGTAGATTTGAACGAAGAGAGCCTAGGAATCGAAGTTTCGATCCTGAGGATCAATGGTTCAAAAGTTATGGTTGCTTAAAATTTAGCAATTTGCAGTGTTTTTGACAGATAAGCGCGCCTCCACATCTTAAAATGTACAATATTTTGATTTTGAAAATAAAGATAGAAAGGATAAAAAGAATCAATTTTGATATGCTATAATTAGACTTCGGATCTTTATGCAAAATAAAAATTGTCTACATCGATTGCAAGAAATAGAAACTGATTGAATGTTATTTCTTCCCTTAATGATTTCAATAGAGAAGAAATCGCATGTACCGACTTCTTCAATTTTTTAAATCTTCCAACAATTTTGAATTTAATCTACTCAATTTTGCTTTGAATTTATTCTACTCAAAAATGCATAAAGATCCACAGTCTAGCTATAATCTATAATAATAATCATAAAATATTATGAAACATTTGCCTAGAATTGTCTAGATATCGTGTTTGGGTTTACGTTACGATCGAGTCGGACACTGCCATTTTTGGACTTGAGTATGGTTAGAAGTTAACAAGGGGAGAGGTCACATCTGTGGGGTCGCCGATTTTAATGAAACTTCTGGTGATTCTAGAGACAAAATAAGCAGACACGCGTGGTAGCTTCTTTTTGCCAATACTCATTTCTTAAGTAGATATTTCACATATAATTTTTAGATTTGTCTGTGTATACATACAATACATATACATATATGTTATGTAGTTTCTTAGAACAGCCTGTAATGGTGAAGTTGCATGTTGATAGATTCGTACCCCGAAGTTCTGGAGTTCAAATCTCGCACGAAATAATATTTTTTTATTTTTATTTTCATTTTTTTTCGTATTTTTATATATTTGTTTTTTGATTTATTTATTTATTATACAGGGTCTGGCCAGGCGGGTGGTACAACCGGGTAGGGGCTGATTCTATATGTAAAAATAAGTCGAAAGGAAGGTATAACATTTTTCGTTTGACGCCTCGTTTTCGAGAAAATCGATTTTATAGATCCGTTGTGTTCACGTGCTTTATTTAGTTAGTATACGCAGGAAGTAGCATTGGATGCTCAGACGCTCATGGTCAGACCATTCCTATCAATAGCACGTATACCTTTCTTTCTTTGTTCTTTTTACGTCGCTTCTTCAACTGCTAGGTTATTAAGCGACGGGACCTACTGTTTATAAAGGTGGATTCCAAACCACCTATCCTAACCTATCCTAATCTATCCTATTTGCTGCATTTTCAATATCGGTTTCCTCAAAAACGAGCCGTTAAAAAAAATATTATTTCTTCTTTTCGACTTATTTTTATACGTAGAATCTTCCCCTGCCCGATTGTACCCACCCGTCTGGCCACATCCTGTATACAGAGAAATCCAAAAATTATACAGGGTGGTATACCAGATATTACCACCTCCATTTTCGTCATTATAATTATTCGTAGCGAAGAATGTTTATATAAGGTTGAATGGTTTCGAGAGATGCATACTTTGGGGTTGTGAGTTTTTTTGTAGGTAACATTGTTAAAATATTTAATAAACTCTCCTGAAATTGCATAGAATATCTCAAAATTTAAAATAGGTATTTCAATTACCTATTGTAACACGAAAACAATTTAGTAAGATAGAGATCTATGGAAAAGGGAACGGTATGAACAGACTAACAAGGGAAGAAAGGTTAGAAGGAAGGATCGAGGGGAAACAAACAGAGTTAAGAAATATGTGGAGGAGAACGAAGGAAAGAGTAAGAAGTTTAGAAGAAATATGAAAAAAGTTACCAGGGAAACAAAAGAGTAAGGAGGTCATCAGATAAAAAAGAGGACCAAGCAAGAAAGGAAGAAGATAGCATAAAGATAGAGATAAAACGATATGAGAGGATATAACCAAGAAGGAGAAAAATGGAGAAAAGAAATAATGAAATTATAGAGGGAAATATAGGCGATAGAGAAAGTCGGAAGGGGGGAGCAGAGTAGTAACGAGAGATAGAGAACAGAAGATGAAGACAAATGTCGAGTCAGTATTGAAAAAAAGGGAAAATTCAACAACAATTTAGTGGACATTGAAATTGATAAACAGAATGAAGAGCAGGAGAAATGTAGTGGTAAAAGGGCTGGGTGGAAAGACAGAGGAACCAAGACTGGAGGTAATTACACGAAAGTAAACATTGTAAATCTAATAATACGAATAAAAGAATTAAAAGAAATTGAATATAGGTGTAGTGAAATATACTGAAAGGTAGGTTAGAGACAATGGAAGACGACTGGATGTAGAGGCGGAGAAAAATACAATTTAGTTTAAGAAGAATAGCAAAGAACGAGTGGCAGAGAAGAGAACAGGTATGCGAGAATGACGGAAATGTGGCGAGGAAGAATTGTTAAAAAATGTAAAGGAGTTGGTGCATGAACGAGAATAAACGAGACCCTGGAAAAAAAATAAACGACTGTAGATGGAAAGACAAAATGAAAGAACAAGAAGAAGAAGAATAAAAGGAGACTAAATAAAAAACAGATGCTGGATGTAGGGCAAAAGACATGCAGTGGCTAAAAAAGAAAGGGAAAAATATTTCCGATTAAGAACAGATTAAGAAATGATCTGTTCTTGGACTAATGAAAGAATAAATATCGGAAAGACGTTGACATAAGAACAGAAAACATGATTAAGTGAGAAGAGACTATACATAAATAGTAAATACATTATACTCCATTAATTTGTACAAATCTTCATGAATATACTATGGTAAAGATGTATGATCTAAGAAACTAACTGAAGGAAAGATTTTATTAAAATTGTTTGATGATACATCAAGATGTAGTTCTATCAAATCAATTTTCAACATCCTTACATACTTTTTAACAAACTTCTGCCGATCAACACTTGTGCACTGTTAAGAAAATACCATATGCATATATATTTTGAATACCATGTGAATTTTGAATACCACTATATTACTATAATACCATGTGCATATATATTTTGAAAATTAAATTGAAACACAGTTGACATTCAATTCTGGCAAAGATTTGATTCCTAAATTGCGTGCAGTGAATACAAACTGTGTATGTTCAATTAACTTACTATTATATTTCAACAAGAAAATATAGAATTAAAAGTAAAGGTCTTAATTTCGGGTTAATTTCTGGTTAATTTCGTGTCAACAATTTTCCAGAAATCTCCAGAAATGTCATTTTCTACCCTCCTCTACTTCTTCTCCAAGGTTTTGAAATATTTTATAATCTCATTGGCTGTATTACTCGAATTCATAATGTATTGAAGACGTACTAAAATGGCGTAATTGCAAAACTTTGTACCCAGATAATCGATGGATTAGTAATTTTATTGGTGGACTGTTGGTGTACAATGTTACCAGCAACTCGCGTACTCAACGTGATACATAATAACTGTTACATTTTATGGCACATAATAACTTTTTATAACGCAATTAGTTCCCGTAACGTTATATTAAACTACATAAAGAAACAGGCATACTGTAGATATAAAGTTGATATACAGACATTATTAATACACAGGGTGTTCTGTATACTCTAATCTATGCCTGCGAATATTTCTGAAACTATTGATGATACTGGAAAGAATGTTACATAAAAACCGAAAATTTTGGAGTATACTATGTATAAGTATACCATCATTCTTTTTTTTTTAGTAATCGAGTTAATTTCATATTTACGTTGAATGTGATCATTTTAAAACATAAATGTTAGAAAAATGATATTAAAATCAGATAGTCTTTGTTCGCACTGCCTAGAATAATTTTAAAGAAACATTTTTGGTATTTGTTGTTTGGGATTTTAAACCAGAGTCAGAGCCTATATTTTATATAACAAAACCTGTTGATTTTAGTTCTGGAATCTTACTAGTGCATCTGGTTGTCGAATTTTCAAATATAATTCATTATGGCACAATAAAATGTGACGATAAAGGCCGGCGCACACAAGACCGCACCGCCGCGCGCCGCAGCACGTCGCACAGTGGTGCCGAGGCGGCAAAAAATCGATTGTATAAATTTTCGATTTTTAAAGAAAGAAGATTGTTTTTGTATTACCAAATAGTGCGTTCATAATGTGCCAAATTCCGATTTAAAAAAATAATATATGTGTAATATATATAATTATATTACACTAATGAACACTTCAAAACACTCCAATAATGAAAACAACATTTCAAAAACGTCGTTATGTCGAAACCATTAGATGCGCGGCCTGTACGAAGCGCAGAAGACCACACTGTCGGCGTGGGTTACAAAGAGTGAGAGAGAGCGCTATAGATCCCGGCTAATGCTTTCTCTCTCACTCTTTGTACCCCACGCCGACAGTGTGGTCTTCAACTCGCCCGTCGGCGCAGTCTATCTCTATATGTCTGTTGTCGTAACATAACCGTGTATTTCTAACCTTTTCGTTTGATCCTACTACCGAGCATTTTATTCGTTGCGATATATACCAAAATGTTCGCTATCATTCTAAAGATCGTTGGTTGTCCCCAATCGGTGAACCGGGGTTCGAATCCCGTCGGGGTAAGAAATTATTTTTCTCCATTCATTCTCAGTTTAAATTTTCGCGCTCGACTTTCGACTTCCGCTACATCGACTTCCATTCCATCAGAAAATTGTTACCCTCAGCAAAGAAGTTTCACTTCAAAAAGTTTTTAACGGAGATATAGGCATGGTAAATAACCTTTTTTTCTCTCTTAGGAATTCACCAGTCATCAGTGCCATAGCTATCTAATTATTACGCCTATAATTGAATATTTTTGTCTACAGTTTATAGGGGTTATTACACATGTCTTAAACTATTAACTGACGAAAATAATTTCTCAATACAGTTATTCAAACATTAACTAATATGGATTAATCGGAAACCTCTTTGCGTTGTGCTCATTTTTTATTTATGGAAGCAAATCTTAAAAGTGTTAAGCAGCTTAGGTTTGGCACTAATCGTTTTGGCAAGATGTAATATTGAACTAACTTTGTGTAAAAAATCTCGGCCTACTTCGAATTACTTTGGCCGTAATTTAAGTTTACGGTTAATTGATGTTTATGGTGAAATTTTTTAAGGATATATCATAAATAATAAAGAAAAATGTAAAATAGTCAGTTAGAATTGTTATAGTTTTAAACGCAGTTTTAATATTAATTAAGGATATAATTGAGAAATAAACTCGTAGACAGAATTGCTCGACTGATCGCAACGACTGCCAAAACGAAGAAAGAACCGTTATCGAAGAATGATCAGCGCCCCGTAGGTGCATACGCTCGCCGCGCGGAACGTGCCAGCGAGCGTCTAGCTCGCGCTCTGATTGGTCCGTGATTTTCGTTAATAACTCCTAAACAAAGCCGCGGACGCCATTTTTGCTTTGGAAAATGTCGCTTCAAATGACCCAAGGAACCTCCCATTTCCGGCTGTCGCTATCGTTTTGGAACACCCTGTATAGATTACACCGATTCCTATCGGTGACGGAACAGCTAGCAGCGAGAAAGGTCCTTTGACTATCTGTCTATCTTGTGGCGAGGGTAGGAAGTTGGCCGCCACAAAAGTAAAATTAATAATATCCATGTGCATAAAATTTATTGAAAAATACATATCGCACAGGTCAAATAATTATTTTAATGTTACAAATTCCGTAAAGTCACAAATTAAAACTTTATTTATCGATTGGCGTTATTTTATTACTGTGTGCCATTCTGGATTCATTTCGGTATCGTACTTCAGCAGAGTTTGCTCTTTTCAACACGATCATCGTTCATGTTTACAGATTCCATTATATAGTCAAGTTTTATAATGCTGAATATGTATACTCCATTTCCCTATTGATAATAAAACCGAGTGTATCGTCGCGTCGCTACTATAGTGTTAATAGTATTACATATAACTTTATACAGGGTGAATCACGAATTGTGATCACTAGAGATTACTCTGTTATTAGCAGTCCGATTGAAAATGTTTTTATCAGGTATAGATAGCATGGTAGAGAGCATCAAGAGAGCTTTCACGTGATTATAGCAAATTTCTCGTCAACTCTTTTTTTAATGATTTTTCAAGGTCACCTTCAATTTTTTTCGAATACACCTATAATTTTTTTACGCCTATTTGTTAGAGGAATTCAAGGCGAATTCGGAAACGTATCATAACATTTAAAAAATTGCAAAAAGAGATTGCAAAATATTGCGTCTTTAACTTTTTTTTTACAAAAAGTTTGCTATAATCACGTGAAAGTTCTTTTGAAACCATGTGTATGTTATAAAAACATTTTCGATCAGACAGCTAATAACAGAGTAATCTCTACTGATCACGATTCATGATTCGCCTTGTATATTTTTCTATTAAACTGTCGAGAATCTATATTAAAAGAGAATTCTTTTACTACTGTATGTATACTTACTGCATTGTAGTTATAAACATTTGCAATCTATGCAGTGAATAGGTCAAATCTCAGTAATTGCAATCTTGATAATTTGCAAGCGAACCGCGTCGGTTACATATTGCTAATTAGTGTATAGTACGAATGGTTGCTTAGATACGTGAACGAAATGAGAAACGATAATTATAGGAGAAATAGGTATTTTAGTCCTATTGTAACCGCGTAATAGTAATGATAAGGGATAGAAATTTTTACACAATTGATTGGTTACCTCGTTCATTACACGAATACGTACATTTACATTTTATGCATTTATGACAAAAATGAGTAAGTGTAATTTAAAACAGTACAAACATTAGAAGAATTTAAACATATTCTTATATTATTTCCAATTGATTAAACATATTAAGAATGTAAATAATTTTCCATTTCTCTCCAGTTTGTTCCAATTCAGGTGGACAATTTTTATTTTGCATGAAGATCCGCTGTCTAGATATAATACATTTTGTTCTTTTTCAATCACTAATATAATCTTAATGATGAATTATTTTAATAAAATAACTATTTATATTATTGCACGTTTCTTCTTCTTCTTGACTAAAATGTGTTTACCAAAAAGTTGTATTTCTGAAAAAGATCTACTGCATATAAAAACAAATCAGTAATATACAACAAAAGCTACAAAAGCAAAATATACAAAAGTAATATACAACATCGTTATACATAGGTGCATACATATGTATAACGCTTTGCTTTTGAACTTTGAACTAATCGATATTGAATGTATGTATGCCGCATACGCGTGCACTTGAACTCTACATACGTTCATGTCTATTACGAATTATCTCCATTTATGGTATATTATCTACCGCAGGTATATTATCGCTCAAAAATATTTCACTTATTATAGATAAGAAACTGTTTCAGTGGATAAAATATTAACAATAGCGTTAAATATATTACATACCTACAATTAAAAAACATAATGATATCTCCTGTTTGATCCCGTTTAATTATTCATTTTTTGAGCGTGTAATATCTGAACTGTCCAGCGTAACTGTACCGTAAATATCCGAACTGTCCAGCTATGCCTAATATTACCTTTAAATATGATGTTTTAGTGAAACAATATTATGTAATTTCGCATTTCCGTAATCAAAAATATTGCAAGAAGACGCAATATCGCGTGCATTCTTCCTTCTTGGCGACTGAAATGAATGCGCACTTTGCGCACGCGTTTATATGGCATGGCAGTGAAAAAGGTTTCTATCAGGTAATTATCTGGCATCTACATATATATACAGTGAACCACAGTAATATTCGGACACTTCTAAAAGGGCGATACCTTTTTAAATATTGGACCATACAACTTGGATTTTTTTGAGAAGTTAGAACAATTAGTTTACCACATGACGTGAAAAAGAAATTTTGAAAAAATTGCTATTTGTTGGAATTACAAGGCAAATAATAAAAGTTGTTATTTACAACTTTTTATGTGGGCCAATATTGAAAATTTAAAAAATACATTTTGTAAATCTGTGTCAATTATACATATTCTGAAATTTCATCAAAATCGGTGAGGAAAAGAGCTATGGATATTGAAAGATGCAAAAAACCTTAGATTTATTTCGGTAATAGGCTGAAAATCTTGAAAAAACTGCAATTTTTCACCATCTTTAAACGTTTGTAGCTTATTGCAACGTTGACCGATTATGATGAAATCTGCAGAATATGTATAAGTGATACAGATCTACAAAATGTATTTTTTAAATTTTCAGTATAGGCCGCCATAAAAAAGTTATAAGCAACAACTTCTAGTGTTTTCTCTGTAAATCCGACCAATTGAAATTTTTACAAAAATTTTTGTTCACGTCTTGTATTAAACTACCCGGATAGCCAAAAATCCAATTTTGGACGTCCTTCTGCGCGCGCATTTGTTTTCTGCCGTTTTCTGCCGTCTGCTGGACCAGGTATTTGGACATAGGCAGGACAAAGGCCGCTGGACTCTGAATCTGCCTTTGTTTAAAAGCGCAGCACGGTTGCACTGATGTGGCGAATGCCGAATGCCGCTTTACAGGACAGCACCGCCGCATGCAAATTTTATTTATTCTCATATTTATGTTATTTTCCCTAGACGAAATAAAAATTGTCTGCATCGATTGCAAGTGATAGAAACTAAAAATTGTATTGCCGTACCACTTTCTTTACAGTTCAATTTCAATTCATTACGTTTCAATTCATTGAAATGTGTTTATGGAAAAAAAGTGTCGTCGACGGAAAAGAAAATTTATATTTTTTGTATGACTACTATACACTTATATTAATGTTTAAATATTAATAATTTTAAATTTAGACTACTCAATATCGCAGGGAGTTGGTGGGTGAAGGGATGATACATGAATGAAGCAGGGAATAATTAATGAATATTATATTTTTTTATTTATTTTGATTATTTTTTTTTATTAGCCGACTTCTAACTTTTCAGAAACGTTCAAATCGTAATGTCCAATATTAAAGAAGTTATCGTCTTTTTAAGAGTGTCCAAATATTGATGGGAGTCATTGTAGATTCGGCATTCGCCACATCAATGCGATCGTGCTGCCCTCTTAAACAAAGGCAGATTCAGGGTCCAGCAACCGGCATTCTGCCTTCGTCCTGCCCATGTCCAAATATGGACCAGCGGACGGCAGAAAACGCTACAAATGCACGCGCAGGAGGACATCCAAAATTGAGCCAAGCCGGCTTTGAGCAGCTCCGAGCGTAGCTTGGACCATATTCTGCTCGTTCTCTGCCCTAGGCCGGCTTGGCTCAAGGCAGGCCTGGTTGACTGGGTAGTTGCTCTAACTTCTCTGTTACGAGCCGAGGGCTGGCGAATAAGACGTGGCCGAGGTTTGTTCTTCTGAACGGGATTGTCGTGAACTAGCCGGTGCCTGTTTCATCACCGGGTCGCCACTAGATAGGAAAAGAGAGAGGTAGTCGTGGACTAGCCGATGTCTGTTGCACCACCGGGTCGCCACTAGATGTGGAGTAGAAGGTTGTGAACTAGCCGGTGTCTGTTTCATCACCGGGTGTCACAGGATAGGTTGTCGTGGACTAGCCGATGCCTGTTTCATCACCGGGTCGCCACTAGGTAGGAAGAACGGGGTAGTCGTGGACTAGCCGGTGTCTGTTTCACCACCGGGTCGCCATTAGATAGAGAAGGGTTGTCGTGGACTAGCCGATGTCTGTTTCACCACCGGGTCGCCACTAGATAGGAAAATCGTGAACTAGCCGGTGTCTCTTTCACCACCGGGTATCACAGGATTTTGGTAAGGGTGAGGTATTAGGAAAAATCGGCTCTCGTAACTCTTTAAAAGAAATAATAGATAAACCTCGAGCGGTAAAGGTTTATCAATGTGGGAGTATAGCTAGATACTGGAATTATAAATGGATGTGGAGGATGAGATTAAAGACTTTTAAATGTCTGGTAAAAATACAATATAATCAAGAGTAGAATTGACTGGATACACTTGTTACTAGTGTAGTGTAATCACGGAACCCTAGCTCCCGAGCTCTCGGTTTTCACGCACTGAGAAATGCGGGGGTATATTAGCTAACTTGCCTTAGAATCGCAGTTGAAGCGCGTTACAGGATTTGATCGAATGGGAATAAGAACCCTATCTTACTAGACGCGTACTGATCTGTATTCAGAGAAGAACTAAGCCCGTGGAGGGCTAGCTGGAGCCCTTTATATAGTCCAAAATGTTTATGAAAAATGGTAGTGGGGGTAATGGAAAAATCTGGAAGATGTTCTTGGGGTCTCTAGCTGCATGCACTTTCCCATAAGGGGAAAGCTGTTTATTTGGGCCTGTGATCCGGGCCTCCTGTATACATGAACACATGGTTCCAAGAAGGGAGCAAACAGTCACGTAGGCAAAGCCTCCGTACGTAACATCTCAAAGAATATCCAAATCATATGAACTGATATCTAAAAAGTTATTGTCTTTTTAAAAGTGTCCGAATATCACTGTGGTTCACTGTACATATTAGTTATTGAACACTTGCTATGCCTATCTTCAAGTACTAGTGTAATAATAGTAGATACAACAGAAATTGTATTTGAAAGAATGCAGGCGCGATTTGTGTTGGAATTTATTTCATAAATAAAGAACAAAATTAATCTATTAGTTCTTTGGAAGGAAGGAACGATTGAATCGGCTCTTGACCTGTATAGTGTACATATACATTGTATCTGCAGTCAATATATATTGTATACATATTGCCCCGGCATGGGACATTCGATCTTCGGTTGTTCATAGGACTGTTGCTCTTCTCTTTTTGACTTGAGCGTTTCTCATTCGCGACATTTCTTTCGAACTGGAAAGACGTGTCTCTGCGTGTCTCTAATATATAGGTTTTAATAAACGTATAGTTTTTCTTTCCACACAAAGAGTGTATTTAGTTTATATACCCATAATCCAATAATTAGTTTACTGAATTAAAATGTTAAAAATCATCGACAGCATGATTTCATATTTTCGATTCACTTTTCATTAAGTGTCAGCCTATTTGAAGTTGTAGCTTCATGTTACCTAACGACAAATGTACGTGCTTGCAAGAATTTACTACAAGCACACGGTTACGAGGCGTTTACGATATTTTATGATCTCCAGGAATCTAAGGAACATGTCCCTGACATTTCGGAAGCAAATGTTCTAGGTGCACGCAACTTAGAGAAGTCTTGTATGGCTATCGACGTGTCATAAACTCAAGGTTTCGAAAGAGTAACATCGCGCACCTTGGGCTTAACGGTTACTGGGAACTGCCACCGTGAGGATAGTGGAACCTAGCGGAAAGTTTGCGTGTTGCCAAAGTACCGTTCATCCCTACGCCATAGTGTACCTCCAATCCCTCTTCTAAAGCGTCGTGCCAAGGGCGACTTACAAGACTTCCACACCCTTCACGAAGTTTTTGCAGAGGATACAACTTATCAGACATCATCGACTATTAGTCATAACACTTGAAGTAATTAAGTTGTGTAGTTTACTCTTGAATAATTATGGACGACTCTAATTGTAAGTTCCTTTGAACAAGCAATCGAACAAACAAAACACTCCGCGCGATAAAAGCGCCTCGAATGTCTCTTTTACTTTTATGATATAAAGCATGCATAAATCTTTCACCTTTTATTAACAGAAAAATATTTCCACACTGGGGACCGAACTTTTATAATTAACATTGTTAAAACATTTAATCGCGACTTTTATGTGTGAGATTTACATATGTTTTTTATACTTCAGAGGTCCGCATATTGTTTACGAATAATATAAATAAATAACTTTGTTGCAGTAATTACTAGTAATTAATTAAAGATTGGTAAAGATTGGTAAAATTAAGGATTGGTACACGGTCATAGGACGGCGCACAAAGGGCAAAGAACCTAGTCTGGAGAGGGAATTATGGGCGCTTCAAGAAAATCGTAAATTCAACCAATAATATTAACATTATATAATCTTTTTTCTATTAATAACAAATTAACACAAAACATTATAAGAAGCAAATCATAAACAGAAATGAAAAACTTCCCGCCCGTAACTACCGGTAGATATCGGGGTTAAATCAGACAACGGTGAGAGTAATTTTGTTAGAGATCCCTATTTCACGTGTAATAAACGAATCCGGATCTGAATCCGTGTAACATTAAAAATACGGGTATCCGTGCATTTTACTTCACACGTGTATTTTAATAGTCGACGATATAACGTTGAACAGTTGAGTGTGGATTTGTTGATGTTTCGAGCGCCTCGATTCTAACATCAACAGTCGGAAAGAATCAACACCACCTATCTATGTAATAAAGCCAAACTGCTCCGAAAATATCAGCCTGTGACGTCATACACAAGAGGCCTAGCATCAGCACCACCTGGTGGTGTCCAGCTTCGTGCTGTCACTTTTGATTCGTCATACATATTTTACAGATATTTGCGTATTACGTGTGGTTAGAACGACATTTTGTGATATTTATAGTCGTTTCAATTGTAAATATTTATCATTAGTTGAAAACGGTTAATAAGTGTTATGTACCTAGTTGTAATGGAAAATTACAACAATGCTAGTGATAATTCAAAATTGCATGTTTTTAAATTTCCGCGCGATGGAAAGGTTAAACGTAAATGGGTAAACGCTATTCATCGAAAAGATTTCTGTGTCTCAGAACATTCCGTAATTTGTCATCGACACTTTGCGGAATCAGACATCGAATTTACTACAACGGCAGTAGACTGGAAAACTGGAAAAATAATAACAGCTGCTCTGGGCAAGCCTCTATTAAAGAGGTGCAGCACTATCGTATCTTTCCAGAGTTTGCCCCATATTTAAGCATACGAAGAAATCACAGGGAATCTTCGTCTGAGAAGAAGACCAGATGAGATGCTGTAGCCATCCAGAATGCATTAATTGAAAGTGAAAAAACTGCTGCAGAACACATAAAGTGTTTTTTCTTCAAAACTTTTGAAGAATTATGCCAAGCAGCCAAATTGGTGAATATTAATGAAAATTGTGTCATATATGTATATAATCATAGATGTAAGATGTAGAGAGGAGAGCCATCTCGTGGTGGCGCGAGGCATAGTCATTATAATAAAAGTAGTCGTAAGGAACGCACGTGTAATCACCAGTAAACCCGTCCAAGATTATATAATCATTTAGAATATAACAAATTGGACCCTTATTATTAAAAAAGAACATGTTATTCATCTTTATTTAAAAAGAATCAACACCATATAATGTACATTTTGATCGACTCTAACTTAAAAGTATCTATTTTTGTGAAGGAATCAGAAATATCAGTTAAAGACATTCCCAAATTTGTAAATCGTGTGATGAATATTGAAAAAATAATAAATGTTATAAAAAAGGCTCCTTGCCTGTGTTAACATTGTTTTTAACATAGTAGAAATATAGGATTATAATTTCTTGTGTATTTATTGCGTGATATTTATGTATATATTTTATGTTCTACATGTTCATGTTTTCAATTATTTCATATTCTATTTTATGTTAAAATTTATCTAAAAAAGACGTTGCCTGTTTTACCATTGTTTCGTATAGTAGAAATATAGGTTTATAATTTCTTGTGTACTTTTTGCGTGATTATTAAAAAAACAGATAATTTGTATTATTTTTCGTAATAGCTAGAAAGGATTGAATATTTTATTTTTTTATGTTATTATAAACTAAATGAAGTTATTTTGCTTATAGTAGTAATGATATTTGGTCCCCTCAGGGTTTCAAATTTACCACTCTCCCCCTCTTCCACTCTCACTATCGCCTAATTTCAGCGGGACCTACTTTTTATTACGGTGGGTTCCGAACCACCTATTTGCCAACAACACGCAGCGCGTCCACAGGGGGTCAAAACCTCCGGCGCGGCGTGTACCGAGCGGTTACCCATCCAAGCACTGCCTGCGCCCAACGCTGTTTAACTTCGGTGATCGTACGAGAACAGGTTTTTGCAGCGAGGCAATGGTCGTTGACAAGTTATTGCTTATAAATGTGTATATTATTTGAGTGAATCTTACTATGTATTCCGAGTAAATCGCGCCGCTTAGCGGTGACGTCACAACGAAGCTGTTTGGCTTTGTTCTGTAGGTGGTGTTGAAAGAATCCGATTGGAAAACAACAACTCTGAACGTTTCCTTAAAGAATTCGAAATAACCATTTCCTTTACAAAAATGTCCTCCGCGGCTTTCTTAAGGAATTATTAACAAGAAACGGGCCAATCAGAGCGCAGCTGCAGTGGACATTGGCATTAGCAATGCCGAGTCTAAATCCGTTGGTTTTTCGTTGATAACTCCTTAACAAAGTCGCGAAGAACATTTTTGCAATTGAAAAAGTTACTTCGGATGAGCTCGAGAATCGCTCCTTTCAGGGAAGTACATATACAACACTTTTGGGACTACATAGTGGTGTAGTATAAAGACAAGAAACTGTATACATTTCATATACATGGAAACGCCCTTGGGATACAGTATTTAGTTTTTAATTAAATATAACATGATAAAGTATGAGAAAAATAAACAGAATTCGTATAAATATTTTGGCTACCAAGCGAAGGTTTTGTACTTTTTAATTTTTACTGAAATCGCATGCAACAACACACAATGTAGGATAAATAACACATCTAATTAAATTGTAGAAATAACTACTTGTTGGAATTTATTTCATAAATAAAGAACAAAATTAATCCATTATTTCTTTAAAAGGAAGGATCGATTGAATCGGTTCTTGACCTGTATATACATTGTATCTATAGTCAATATACATCGTATATTGTCTCCGGCATGTCCCTCGATCTTCAGTTGTTCATAGGACCGTTGCTCTCTTGTGTTTGACCTAAGCGTTCTTCATTCGCAACGTTTCTTTCGAAGTGTAAATACGTGCCTCTTCAACGTGCCTCTAGTATCGTTTTTAATAAACTTATAATTTTTCCCATAAAGAGTGTGGCTTTTATATACCCATAATCCGACACTACTTATTATTGATTTAATGCTTTAAACTTAAACCAAGTATGGTTTATGTAGCATGTACAATAGATGAACATATTACGTAATAGCTTAATGCGCAAGTTAACTTAACTTAAAATTAGTTTATATAGCTTCTACTTGGTTATACTACTTTAATGAAATTAAATTATAATTGCACATCGCTTAATAAAATCGAAAATAACTGACAGGCCTTTAATATCTGGGCCACATAGGGAGATTTAAGACAAATCCGGAGACAGTACTTGCGTCGGAAAAGCGCTGATAAAAGTGTATCGCGTTCATCTTCATAATTTGGACATTGCCAAATGATGTGATTTAGATCTTGTGTTTCAGCACCACACTGACAAGTACAGTCTAACATAAAAGGAGCGTTTAAATTATAATTGTTAGAATGGCAAAATCTCTATGGAAAAATCGAATGTACTCTTTACCCTTAAATATACCTTGCTCAAGTTGCTTAAGTTGTTAGTGGATTTCCATGATGGATTTTAAAGTCGCTGAGAAAGTCGGTAAATGGGGTTTTGGTATCCAACGTGGGCATTTCATTTGTCGCTTCTTTCGCAAGTAAGTTTACCTTTTCATTGCCAATAAGACCAATATGAGATGGTACCCATATGAACTTATGGTCGTTAGATACAAAGGTAAAGTATTTATTTTTAATTTCGAGAAAGTGATAATTAGTAGCATAACGAAGTGTTGGTTTTTCCAGCGATTTAATCACGCTCAAAGGATAAGAAAGTTTATACCTTTATGTGGACTGATGATATTTAGTGCACGATTAATAGCACAGCAATCCAACATTACTTATTTCAGATTTTGTACTGTTATTACCAGAACACGAATCTAACATTCAGAAATTGTGCTGATACAAACTCCTTCCCAGCGATCCTCACTGGTCAAGTTACAGTGAAGAATACTGTTCTCATCGCCCTAGATTTATGATGTGCTACGCGTTGCTGGAAAATTTGCAATATCCCTTCAGCGCTATGGTATAAATCTACCAACTGTTCGTAGTCCTAACAGTGTGACAAACGATTCCTTTACATTCTGCATGCCAGGGACAATATCCTAACAACAAGTAATACGTTCCTTATTGATTTATGTTTCATAAAGCTTCTCTTGACAATGTAAATTATGTTACAAAACTTTGCCGGAAAATAGTTGCTCTCACTGCAGTTATAAATAAAACGATTCACGTGACTTTACCCAACCGTAGGATCTCTAACTATGACCGTGAGACTACGAATAGCGTAATAGATTTTGCGAGCTTTTCCGATAAAATACTGTACTGTGTGACGCCTTCCCGATAATATTACAAAAAAATGTTTCGAACAAAAGGTAATTGGTATTTACGTGTCTACAAATTTCAATAGAAAAAAATTTTAAAAACATGTTTTCTTTTACCAAAAATGAAGGTTACCTTGATTTTTTAAATGTTAAAATGTATTTTTTATTTCGTAATGTTGTAGCTGACGTCAAGACGAATTCAATTATGCAGGGTGAGGCACCGAAGACTCTTACCGAAAATATCTCCGTTGGTTTTAGTAATACGAAAAAGTGTTTCAGGAAGAAAATGTTTGGTTTAGTAGAAGCAATATGGTCGTATGTTAAGTTATGCTTGTTGTATTCCGTTAATTAGTATTTTATTTGTAAAAGATACAACGGAACTTAATCGAAAACACGACATGTATATTGACGATATGTATATTGTAAGTTAGCGGAATATGCAGTAGTCTAAGACAGTCGAACGAAATGTGTATGTACTTCGAAAAACAGAGAATCTGTCCTGTTGAGGAAAAACGGGATATAGAGGGTGAGGCGCTAACTATTGCCACCTACAATAACTCCGAAAGTATGATAGTAGTAGAAAAGTTTTCCAAATAAAAGTTTCATCGGACAATAGGGGCCGTAGTGTGGCGTTAATCTTTTGTTGCTAGGTGGAGTCGCTTCAGATTGTGAAGGTCACCTTCGTTTTATTAAATGGAATGCTATGTTTTAGTACCTGTTTTCTGATAGCGGCTATTGAGACCAATCCAACGAGGTGCAAAATTAAGGTCCTTGAAGGTCAGCAAAGGTCATTTATGACAAAAAAGGCGAAATAAACTTGCATTTACAGAAGATGTTCAAAGTGATTGCCATTGGTATCAATTCAATATGCTGCAATCTTCTTATCACGGATTTAGTAGTATTTTCTATCATTTCGACACTTATCGAATCACATGCTGTAACAATTTATTATAGAAATGTATTCAATTGTATGACGTGTAGGGTGAGAACGTTGTGGATATCTTTCAGCGTATAAGTCTCTAGCTCTCACTGCATTTTGCTGGCATTCTCTGTAAATGAGAAGCACATCAGTTTCTCTTCGAAAGAATACATCGTTTACGATCGCTTGATTCGATGATACTAATCTTACCATTCTTATTATTCATGCCCTGCGATATCGTTCAGAAGTGTTTATTTGTCATTGTTAGGTTTAATAAATACGCTGAAAGACATCCTCCAACGTTCTCACCTACACGCCGTACAATTCAATCGTCACGATCATTAATCTTTGCTTATAGTGTGCGGCTAATTGCCGCGCGCGCGCCGGTAACCAGATATTATCATTGCCTACTTAAGAAGTCACAAATTTATAATATAATTTCTAATGTTTTCTAACTGTAAATAACATAATGTGATATGTCGTTGAATTCGTCTCAAAAAATGCTGTCGTGTTATGACAAAAAAATGTATGGTTCCATTTAAAAAAATTAATTTGACTTTGAAATTTTTCCCCCCACCATTCGAGTCCTGAAAGAAATTACACTATATGATTATTCCCTTCATACCGAACAATTTTTGTAAACAAATTTTTGTCCTAACTTCAGTGCGTCACGAGATATTTCCGTTTTTGAATAAACGATACAATAGTATGTTATATGTATTAGGTTGTCCCAAAAGTGTCGGTTTTCGATTCATGTACATACATAATGCAAATTCATGTTAGGAAGTACAAACATTAACATAAAGATTATCGCATTGTTTGTATTTATTTAGCAACATTAAAGGAACATTCCGAAAGACATAGTACATAATGAATTCCATAGTAAATTATAATAAAACTACTAGACAAAAATCACACAATATCCATTGCTGTTATGCGATATGAAATCCGCATTACACAATGCAATAACTGTGTAATACCTGTGTATACATAGGTTATGGAGGATCTCAATGATATAGCAGGACAAAGCGATTCGTTTAAACTGACAATTAACGGTATAGTGAAATCATGACGCCATTCGTAAAATTTCAAGAGGACAAGGACTCGAATCAATCGTTATAATGTTGGTACATGTCTGATGGTACAAGAGGAGAACAATAGCCGGAATGAAAATGGGTTTTTGGTAAACAATAGGCACCGGCGGTAAACAAGCATTGTGGTCACACTGTCCTTTTTCCGCCATGCTACCTTTTGCTACCATGCCTTGCATGCGTAGCAAATGGAAATTTGCATTCCAGACGAATTACGTAAAAAATACATTAAATGCCGATTCGAAAGTGTTGTCGATAAAATCTAAATGAAAACAGGCTGTCTATCTTTTGTAGCGACACTTTATAACGCACAGAAGACAAAATAAATAATTGAATTCATGCATTGTGTTTACAATGTTACCGTCGAGAATTTAAAAAAATTGCCAATTTTAAATTTTCATGAATCATAGAAGTTTGTATACTACATAAGTAAATCTGTAAATGTGGATCATATGTTACTTTTAATTTATTATGTACAGTGACTTCCACTAATATTCGGACACTTTTAAAAAGACGACAACATTTTTAATATTGGACGATACGGTTTGAAATTTTTTGGGAAGTTAGAAGAATTGATTTGCTGCACAACGTGACTAAAATTTTTGAAAAAAATTGCAAGTTGTCGGAATTGCAGAGAAAATACTAAAAGTTGCATTTTACAACTTTTTTATGTGGGCTTATATTGAAAATTTAAAAAAATCCGTTTTGTAAATCTGTGTCAGTTATATGAACTGTGAAAGTTTCATCGAAATCGGTTGATGCGGAAAAAAATGACAGGCATTGAAAGATGTAAGAATCCTTTTTACTGCAGTTATAGGCCGAAAATCGTGAAAATCTGCAACTTTTACTATCTTTAAACGTTTGTAGCTCATTGCAACATCGACTGATTTTGACGAAATTTTCAGAATATGTTTAATTGACACAGATCTACAAAACGTATTTTTAAAATTTTCAATATAGGCCCACATAAAAAAGTTGTAAAATGCAACTTTTAGTATTTTTTCTACAATTCCGATCAATCGCAATTTTTTAAAAAATTTCTTTTCACATCCTGTAGCAAACTAATTGCTTTAGCTTCCCAAAAAAGTACAAATCGTATAGTACAATATTTAAAAAGTTATCGTCTTTTTAAGAGTGTCCGAATATTAGTGGGAGATACTGTACATCTATTGTTCGATGGAAAATAAAATATGACGTGTCTAATTTTCGTCAGAGCTATGTTACGTATGGAAAATATTCTCCTCGTGTATTTCGATTAGAATTTTTCTAATTTCTTTGAGAAGGGAAAATGCTCTATTCCGACCCCTTTGCTTACATTACAGAAAGGATGACTATGCTCCAACTGTGTGCAGCCGGTCTAGAGACTCTAGAATCGTGTTTCCCAACCTTTTTTGTGCCATGTCCCACCTAAGTCTTTGTAAAAATTCTTATGCCCCCTATGTAACATATACATAATTTTTAATATTCAAAAATTAAATTGTTCACTGAAGAAACTTAATCCTTTGCACTTGGAGGTATTTTAACTCGAAAATTAAACATTTCTTCCGACCTAGAATATTTCCATTCCCTATGATTTTTTAAATTTTATGGATATTAAATTGATATAATTTTTACCATAATTAGATACGGAACCATGATGAACATCTACTATGATTAGATACCGATATATTTAATAATGTAAGCAATTTTTTTAGTAATGGTAAAGCAATTTTTAGTGGCGCCTCAGAGTCACCATTCGAGTGCTAAAGGTTAAATGATAGGTGTTAGGAAGAAATTACTAGGAAACTGTTGAATTGCCCCCCTTATCACGTTGGGAAATGCAGTGAAGTCGCGTTTACTGTCCAACAGCCTGTGTTCTGCACGGACAGTGATCGCATACCGACATTATTTTTTGTGACTGCGTCTACCGCGCTGACCGCGCCGAGAGTTCAAAAGAAAGCCGAACGTAGAGAAGGACAGCATGCCAGTGGAGTGAGTAGGCACTGGACAGTGATCGCGTATCCGATCGCGGATAGTAAATGCGACTTTACTGTAATGCTCTAAACTATAATTCTGTACACTGACCAACTCCATAAGATCTGATAATATTAACATTTCGAGAGCATCCTCAGGATTTTCGTAATATCTTGAATGCATCTCCACTTAGATTTCGAAGTATACATATAAATCCTCGAATTTTAACCCTCTTATGTAAAGTACGTAAACAAGTATGTAAACAGATAGCATACGTCGTTACGCTGAATCACGTCTTGGAACTGGTTGTATCTGCCGAGATCGGCCCTAGTCACCCTTTCGAATCAAGTAACCTAATAGATTCCGCGAGTTGGATGTTAATCTATTTCGGCCAATTCGTCAAGCACTCCGTATATCCCGCATCGCCAGTGGATCACCGAACAGGCAGTAGTCAATATTTAGGTAACTACGCAATTCTTATTTTACACACTCCGTACCGCGATAATAACCGTTATAACAAGATCAGTTTACTGTAATATAAACATATGTATGTACTATTCGTCCAACAAGAGATGGCACAGAGAAACTCGTAGGTGCCACACGCTACACATCCCTACTTCGCGCTACACGTCCTCCACGATTGGCCGAATCTCGCAATAGAGCGATATGGTGACCAGTGTTCCGATTGAAGCCACAATTTGTCGCGCATGCGCGGCCAAAACAGTAGCGTATCTACAATGACGCAGCAGAGCGGCCAGAGCCCTAGCCCCCCGAGGCAGTTATATTGGCGGTAGGACAAAAATTAAGGCCAGATTCGGAATCAGCGCGAAAAACTCTATAAGAATTGCATACAGTGAAAATCGAAACGTCAAAAAAAAATTTGAATTTGTTGGACCGTGTAATTTTTTAAAAGTCTGCGGGGTGCTCAAGCTACTCGATTTCATCGAAAAGGTTACGTTACTGAGGCTGAAATTGTCGCGCATGCGCGAAAAATTATGGCTTCATTCGGTACATTGGTGGTGACGCCGAGCTCCTATGACGAGCGTTCCCGCCAGAACCTAAGCGCAAGAGTGTCAGTTCAAAATCTGTGCCATCTCTTGTTGTGTTGTGTGTGTGGACGAATAGTACATAGAATTTAGTGAAAAGGTAATTTTGAGTAACATTTGATTTTAACCCACCATTCACTTCCAGTAATTCTCAGTTGACCGTTCCTCATAACACAAACTTATCACTCAGGTTGTATCAACTAATTTATAATATTAAGTTACGAGGTCGTTACTAACATATCCTAGGAGCCACCTGATTTCAAATCAGAAATCGGAAACTGTTTTTCAACCTATATGGCTCCCTGATTTCAACGCATCAGGTTCGTCCGTGCATGTACCAACAATTAAAACTAGAACTACCAACAATTAACACGAAGCTATTTCTACCAAAATGACTGGTCTTTAAAAAATACGTAATAATAGAATATTTTTATATTTATTGATTTATTACTATCTTACAAAAGAAATATGGGGTCGAATATGTCTTGGAAAATATTATGTAGTGGTAATCTTCCACACACAGCGCACAGTAGATCCTTTCAAAATTTCATTTTGATGATCTCTCTCTCTCTCTCTCTCTTGTATGTTTTCAATTTCATCTTCAGAACTTAAAGACACATAAGCACGTCTTTTACATAAATTCAAAATATTTTCTAATTCACTTTCCGAGGACTCCTGAACATTTTCTTTATCTATAATCTCATCATCACTATTATCATTATAAAGTTAAATTTCATTTTCTTCTGATTCGTTTTCTTCATGCTCATACGATTCGCCATCCTCGATATCAAAGCATTCCATTGGTATATTGTTCACTTTTTGCAACAATTCAGGGATTTTCAATCGTTTTGCCATTTTTAGGGCTTGTAAAATATCGTTACATAAATAAGAATTAGATCCTATTCCAACGACTATGGTATACGAAATGACCGCGTGAAACAACATCGATGACTGTGTTACGTTACATCAGTGATGAGATTGTTGGCGCTTTTCACGCGCATGCGCGACGATTCTAGCCTTAGACAGCCTCAGTCTAGTACGAAGATCGGGTACCTTGGCCGCCCCGATAATTTCGCAAAATTTATTATGATATGATTAGCTGTCATTATTTAATTAAATATTAATAACAACTTACCTGAAATTCTCGCAGCCCGCTCTTCTTTCGCGCCGCGTGTCGTAACGAGTCGTAACGGACTCCGCTAGATGTTCCCGCTAATAATAGTCCCCCACTACTTTCCCCACAAATTTCGGACGTAGATACGTTCCTGACGAAACTCGCGCATGCGCGTGAAAAGCGCCAACAATCTCATCACTGCGTTACATCGCGGCTATGTTTATGTTTACGTTGTGGCGTCAGAATAAGACGTTGCGTGCAATAAAATTTCATAACAAAACATCGATAAATCCTAATATTTAATCAAATAAATCTAAATATTTAATGAACGATTTCGGGTTCGGTAAACAGATTATAGGATACTTTTCCACTTTGAGAAGTACCAGTCAAAATCACTGGTGTTTGTATAAATAGCCATTGTATAAATAGCAGATACACAATTATTTTGATTCTGAATAAATTAAACAGAAATAAAATTCATTATACTACACCTTTAGTTATCGCTGCAAAAGTCATCACATCATTGCGGAAAAAATGTAACATGAAATAAGAATTTTAAAATGAAATTGTAAAACCAGTCATTATGACTGGGGTGGTAGATTTAACTGAGCACTGGATATTACATACCAATTTATGCAATGCTACGACTTCCTGCGACTGCAATACTTCCCGTATCCTCCTCAATCAAATTACTACAGAAACCAACTTCCAATTAAAACTTAAAACTAAATGTTTTACGTTTATATGGAATAACTTTTATCTAAACTATAATGGTGGTGACCAGCGAAATAGTGGTGCTCATTTTATACGGGTTCAAACATGGATATACATTATACATACATGTATGTATGCATGTATAGTGCGACTCAGGGAAAATACTGTTACTATTACAAGTGTTTCGGTTACATTTGTCAGAAGTTGAGCTGCTGGAAAAAGTTACCTTCATTTCTTCGGTTGACATCATTACATAAAATTCTTACTATAAATGTAAATATATAAAAATTTCGAAAAACGATAATGGCAATTGACGAAGAATTGAATAAACTTCGAAATAATTCAAAAAAAGTATTCAACTTCTCAACACTCATTTAATCACATCAATGATGAATTTCTAAACGATTGGAAATCCGATTGTAACACCAGTCATTTTAACCAGGGATCAAAAATAACAATTATAAAATTTTCTACGATAAAAATCATTGATAAAAAGTTGATTATTATTCATATTTAAGATAATCTACACAAAATATAAAAAAAAACATCGAAGAACAAAATGGTTAAAAAATATCGATTTTTATAATTTTCGAATTTTTCGAATTAATTAATTTTAATCAATTTTCAAGCTTTTTCAATGGAAGTTCCAGGAGGCAAAAAAATTCATTTTCAACATCTGCTCGACATCTCACTCAAGTTGTGTGACACTCAAGCTCCAAGTTTTTGAGTAAAGCCCATGGAGTGAAGATGGTTAGCGATGGTCTTGAAGGCACAGCCCATCTCCATGGGCTTTACTCAAAAACTTGGAGCTTGGGTGCCACACAACTTGAGTAAGATGTCGAGCAGATGTTGAAAACGAATTTTTTTGCCTCCTGGAACCTCTATTGAAAAAACCTGAAAATTGATTAAAATTAATTAATTCGAAAAATTGAAGCAGATTGGTTTGTAGAGCAAGAAAAAGACTTGCGAATGCATATATATACTTTTCCTAACAAAACACAAAATTATAGGAAAGAATAAAATACAAAAAACGCGGGAATTTATTACACAATCCAATATTTGATGCTCGTGGTCGATTGAGTCGAACAAGTTAAATGAAGATCAAGTCCACATGATTGATCGTTCTCCTATTCAAGATGGAAGCGGTTCGGGTTTATTCGACTTGTATTTCTAATAACTGAATGCTTGCTCTTATTGTTAGTACATTGGATATACACGATATGGCCTTGGTTTTGTTTTTTATCGGATTCATCTCATTCAATGGGTGTTTTCACGAATTGAACTAAAAATAGTTTGAAGACTCGCCGTTACACCTTGTGATAGAGCTGTGTTGTATACTCAACAAGTCTTCATAATAAAATATACGTGTATGGTATAGTACGAGTAAGTAAAATATTTTCTACATAATGTTACGTTTTGGCGACCCTTTATCGTAATACGGGGCTGTCGAGGTAAATCCGGAATTTCTTTGAACAGACCCCTAAATAAGCTGTAAATAGGGCAAATATAAATAACTACATATATGCATAAGTCACCGATCAGTAAACGATTGAGAAAATATGTCAGTCATGAACCGAGAATACGATCAAAGAGCGACAATACTTGAGTTGCTCGGTGCCGGAAAATTGCCCGCAAAATACCATTGTGTGGTTTGGCTAGAGAAGAAGACCAGTTGGCAAGTTTACGACCTAGCCAAGAAATTCGTAAGTTCTGACAAACAGTAGAAAGATAACTGCATCCCGGGCAACTCACAGGAATCCTTTCGATCGTAAGAGAATTAGAGGATTCGTGATCGAATTGAAAGGAAAGATTAATCTTTATAAAGGCTTTATAAACACCTCTGTTATTACTGATCTCCCGACTTGTTGCTTCCTTGTAGCACCGACTGCAATTCCCTTGACTTTCATATGTGGGGCGTAATCGAGATAAAGGTAAATGCAAAGCATCACAATGGCAAAGATACCTCAAATCCCATCATCACGACGATGATGACGAAAATGGACATTTCGACGAATTACAATTTTTCCAAAATTTCTTTTTCACGTTAGCTGGTAAATTAATCCTGTTAACATCTCAAAATACTCAAGTCGTTTAGTCCAATCTCAAAAAAGTTATCGTCTCTTCAAAAGTGACCGAACACTACTGCGAACCAGTGTAAACAGAGTTGTGTTGAATTACATTTGAATTACTTCACGAATTATAATTATAAGTAATTTGTAATTCTGGTCTCTTATACAATTCAATTACAATACAATGTAATTTGTAAGTTTGGTCTCAAGAGATGGAGAAAGAAAAAGATTAGAATCAATGATGAACATGGTATTATTCATAAATTCATATTGTGTGATAAAAAATAAACTTGTTTATTACGTCCCTTTCAGAAAAGAAATATATAAATTGTAAAAAGACATAGGACAAAATCACTACAAAAACAAGCAACACTATTTAATAGGACAGACCTAAAACAAAAACATTCTTCGTGTGGCACTAATCACTTATACGGTCATATTCACTGATGGCAATTGTCAGCAAGTTTTAAATTAATTTTAATGAACTCATTGTTCAAACATCTTGTCACTAAGATTGCTGCATTTTCGAAGGTTGGTCATTGTTGCATAAGAAAACATCCTCATAAACATAAATAAAAAAGTCGAGTTGTCCGCGAATGCGAAACGGAAGAAACACGGATAAAAGTGAAAGATATTTTTCA
>CM052246.1:923711-949973 GCA_028455795.1 Lasioglossum marginatum
TGAAAAATATCTTTCACTTTTATCCGTGTTTCTTCCGTTTCGCATTCACAGACAACTCGATTTTTTTATTTATGTTTATGAGGATGTTTTCTTATGCGACGATGACCAACCTTCGAAAATGCAGCAATCTTAGTGACAAGATGTTTGATCAATGAGAGTTCATTACAACTAATTTCAAACTTGCTTAAGGGATTAGTGTCACATGAAGAATGTTCTTGTTTCAGGTCTATTTGTGCTTCTTTTCTGAAACGAACGTAATAAACAAGTTTATTTTTATTTACACACAATATGAATTTATGAATAATACCATGTTCATCATTGATACTAATCTTTTCCTTTTTCCACCTCTTATTCTTCTTATATATGTATAATTCATAATTACACTGCGCTTTGTAATTGTTTCTCAATTGTAAAATCGAATTACATCGTAATTTAATTGAATAAGAAACCGGAATTACAAATTACAATACATTGTAATTTAATTGAATGAAACGACTGAATTTCGAATTACGAAATAATTGAATACCATGTAATTGAATTACTTCGTAATTATAATTCGTGAAGTACAGTAGGAGCTCGATTAACCGGCTTGATCGGGAGACAAACAGTCCGGACGAAATAAGATCCGATGGATGATCGAGACTCGAGCGACATAATTCAAATGTACATTATATTCCAAAATAAATTTTTTATTTTTTAAAATTTACTTCCCTTCATAATATAATCATATTTAAACGCATATTTGTTTATAATCGGGATCCGGTTAATGGAGGTCCTACTGTTATTCAATTGTAATTCAACACAACTCTGATCTTGAGGTTCTACTACGAATCGTCCGTACACGCTTGCGTTTGTATGGACACTGATTCAAAGTAGCTGATAAGGTCAATGCCTGATCGATAAAACAAATGAAGATCTACTGCAAACTCCCGCCCAAACATCGCGCGTTGCTATACTAATACATTGTCTATCCTGTTTTCACGAATTTCGCGATTCTTTCTCATTCTGTCTGTGACCGCCAAATATCTCATGTGTGTGACATTGATCACATCAGCTGTCTGGAATCAGTATGCATACGGATGCTAGCTTGTACGGACGATTCTTTTTGCACAAACACATTTTCTTAAAACGTTGAATTAGGATGTTATTTAAGTAGGTGCACTAACGGACTTCACGTTAATTTCACTGATATTTTATTTTTCGTGTGCGAAAGTCAAATTGACTTGCATCAAACGTGAATTAGTTGTGCGCAATTCCAATACGCATGTGCATTTTTGTGGATACTTGCATTCGTGAGGATTTTATTCAACATTTATAGATACAATGGATGCCATTTTATAATGATATCGAGTAAACTACTCATGTGAAAACAATTTAAAAGTGAAGGGCATTTACCCCTTCTACTCGATAATTCCATAGGGCGGATATTAGAAATTCAATGTCGTCCAACGATTAATTTGTTGATTTTCACCTCGCTGCATCTGTTACTTGATACGTGACTGTCACGCGCCTCTATGACGTACGCAACGTACATTTTTGTTGGACGCGTTGCCGCATTTTAGGCGGATCCTTAATTGTTAACAACTAAATAAGTCGAAATCGCAATTTTTTCGTTTTATATTATCATGGAGAACCGCCCCTTAAATTTTCTCCCACCTGTAGTCGAACACCCTGTATGTATTTTAATTTCTGTAATGGACTGTTTAATGTGTATTTACATGAAAGATAGCGGAAGATGGAAACTATTACAAAAGTAACATGTAGTATCTTAGTATAAACTAAGAAACTTTATATATTCAATATTTATTACATGTATAATATAGATACGTGCATACATACCAATGGAAAATTTATTCGTGACACATACAACTGGTTTTCCTTTTTTCGTACCACCACGAAACCTGACTGCTTTAAGGATCCCCAAAGAAATCTTCGGAATCGGTAGTATTGAATATAAACCACTTTGACGCGCGAGCTTTTCCCATTTATATTTGAATTCACCCATCCTAAGTTCAATACTCGTGACTCGCGGGTTGTCGTGGAAATTTGCATATTGCAGTTTTGATGAAATTTGATAATCGCAGGGTAATCAATGAATTAATCAACAACTTATTTACTATTTCAGGTATGATAAATAATGTTGTCATTAATATTAATATTCAAATGTACTTTTTGCAAAATTGCTAAATGAAACACACAAAACTGGTTATTAACAATATTTATTAGTCTTTTAAGGGGCACAATCCTTTTCATTCATTGAAATAGAGAGAGAGAGAGAGTACTTTTGTAGAAATGCTCACATACTGAGTCTTCAAATTCTGTAATCATTAGACAGCGGATTTTATGCATTTATGACAAAATTGGTGTAATTTAAAACAGTAAAAACATTGGAAGAATTTAAAAATATACTGTTATATTAATTTCAACCTATAAAACATATTGAGAATCAAATTAAATTTTTAATTCACTTCAGTTTGTTGCAAATCAGGTAAAAAACTTTTATTTTTCATAAACATCCGCTGTCTAGTAATCATCTACACATAATGAAATTCTCATTATTATCATTCCAAGTAACGAAATTTCACGGAAACTCCATGATCTTGAAACAAAAAATGATATGCAATCGAAATGTAGTTAAATATTGCCAACAACCGCATATAATGTCCTTATAAATTATTTGTAGTACACGAAACTTTGTTATAACCAAACATTTCATTATCAGAAAATGGTGTGTATTATAAATATGTTCTAATTAAATATTCCACTCCCAGATAGCATCGGACGTCCGTTTTTTGTCCAATTTACGTCCAGACGTCCGATGTCCGTTGCGGACGTCCCTGGGATGTCCGATGGACTTAAATTTCGATCGTCCTATGGACATCCGTTTTGTACGTTCTAAGGACATCCGTGGGACCTAAATTTCGGATGTTCAAGGGACGTCCATTTTTTCCGTCCCAGGTACTTCCGTGGGACTTGAATTTCGGACGTCCCAAGTTATACATCTATTTTTTAAGTCTTATAGCCGTGCTCAGGACTTTCGTACGTACTAGGATGCTCACTTCTCATGCATAAGATATATTTATATATTACAATATATATATATATTTATTATTAATATTAATAAAATATTATTAACATTTTTATACATATACATACTTATATATGCAGGATGTCCCTTGTAACACTTTTCACGATTTTTCAAGTACTTGCGATAATCTGACAAAAAAATATTTTCAACAAAAATTGATCAGTTTTCAATTGGCTACACATTGCAATGAAAAAAGTTCGAAATTTCTTTTTTTAAAGTATTGTCAAGGCCACCTTCATTTTTAAAAATGGAATGTCCTATTTTTTATAGCATAAATCGATAGAGTATCAAATTCTGCGTATAAAAGTGTTGACCTCCATATGTCCTAAAACTAATAGTTAACGAGATATTATCCAAAGAAGAAAGAAAATTATTTCGATAATATCTCGTTAACTTTCAATAAAAAAAAAATATCTCGTTAACTATTAGATTTAGGACATATGAAGGTCAATACATTTTTACTCAGAATTCGATAGGCTATCGATTCATGATACAGAAAGTAGACCTTTCCATTAAAAAAAATCACCCCCTCTATACTGTGTAAGTTTTGTATACAAGATGTTTTCATATTATTACAAATAACGGCAATATTCAAAGTGGACATAGTTATTGCCGCACCCTGTATACATTCACAATCAACTCGACCGTCGCGTCGTATCACCGTGTGTTTACGTGAAGTGAGGTTAGTTTAGCACGTATTCTTTGTGCACGTGTTTGTAATATTCCAATTAATAATAAGCGTGTTTGAGTAATTCGATAACTTGAGCCACTTGTCACGATTGTGTTGGTGAAACTTGTCACTGCCATTTCAGGTAAGTTTTAATTTTATATTTATTTTCAGTCATTCAAACATTACTGTCAAAAGGAAAATACAAAAATATTATTATATAGGTTGGAGGGAAAATTCTATCGTATTTTAACGAAAACATTTGAATCAATTTATAAAAATACATGTTTAATATTATTCAATGATATAATTTCCATTATTTGTAACAATGTAATAATATGTTGCCATTTTTCCTACCTATTTTTTTGCCTACCTATTCCTGTTTTCCAATGACTCGCTATTGTGTTGGTGGAACTTGTCACTGCCATTTCAAGTAAGTTTTTATTTTATATTTTTTTGAGTCATTCAAACATTACTGGCGAAAGAAAAATACAAAATTATAATTAGGTTGGAGGGAAAATTCTATCATATTTTAACACTAAACCTACTAATACCGGTTAAAATGACTGGTTCCAGGTTTTCTATTTTACAATTAGAAAAGTAATAAAACTAATTTCATAAGAAACAGCTGTATAGATATTTTTAATAGTGCACATATTACAATAGGAGCCGCACAAAGTCTAAATAAAATCAATCTTGTCATTTTTATAAGGGAACATGTACCAGTTACGTTTGAGGCTCGGTAATTGTATCGATTTATAAAAATACATGTTTAATATTATTCAATGATATAATTTCCATTATTTGTAAAAATATGTTGACATTTTTCAGATAATCTGTTAATTTCTGTTTTCCACTGACTCGCTAGTTAACATGTGTTTTTAAAACACGACATAGCTTTCCCTCCAACCTAATATATTCATGCTAAAATCTTCCTGTTTATTGGACAATGCTTCTTATCAAGAAATTCTAATTTTCAGATGCAGCGAAAATATCCCAAACATCTATTCATCAAAAAGAAACAAGTGTTTCCATACAAATGTGGCTTACATTAGCGGAGGACCGTGAAAAGAAACAAACAGTTTCAAAAGATTTTTAATAATAAAATTAAAAATTTATATTTTATAATTGTTATAAATATATATATTATGTTAGGAATTACTGTATATATTAGTGTTATATGTGCGATTGTATTGTATAATACTATGTACCTAATCTATGTATGTGCTTGTAATATATGAAATTTGAATTAAATTAAAATTAAAATTAATTTTTAATGTTCTATAAACGTCCTGTAAATGTCCTTTTAACGTTCCGAATATGTGCAGCTATATGTCGCAGGGACATCCAAATAACGTCCGTATGTTCCAGATATATCCCAGATATGTCCCAGATATGTCCCAGATACGTGCCAGATAGTTCTAGGTAAGTCCCAGATACGTCCCACATAGGTACGAACGGGACGTACGTTCCGCTTTCTAACTGGGACCTCTGTCGGACTTTCCTCGGACGTATCTGGGACATATCTCGGACATACGGACCTTACTCGGACGTCCTTTGGACATAAAGAGCTCCGATACGGAGGTTCATTAGGGTGCGCTCATACTGGGCTCATGGCTCGCGGAGCCAGAGCCAAAATCCATAAATTTCGAGCTCGGGTTGATGGCTCCCTGCTGTGCGTGCCCCAAAAAAAAGGTCCCTTTTTTATTGTGTTTTACATATGAGAAAATACAATATATCTTCAAACTAGTGGGTTATTTAAATCATTTCAACGAAGAAATGATTTCAATAGTTTTGTTCGCAAAAAATTCGGTTTTATGCAAAATCCCGAGGTCGTAGACAAATTTTGAGACCAGATTTGAAATCAGCGTGGAAAAATTTACGGGAAATAATGTATAGCATGTCAGAAAAAAAATTTTTCCGCGAAACCACAATTTTCTTGAAATTGTGCAAGTTTACGTAGAATACGACCACATTTTTAAAAATTTTTTCACACGCTTAAACCGGTGGAAAAATTTGCAGGACAAGAAGATGTGTGTCTAATATATTTTCTAATAATTATTTTAAATTATTATTTAAGAAGAATTCACACCAAGTGGCAGGAACGTTTCCTATTTCCATGATGTCTTAAAGGAGAGCTATCGGTAGTTTGCCTAGAGAAGCCGTGGAGCCCATGGGGTTCTTTTTTTTTTGGCACGCACAGCAGGGAGCCGTCAAACCGAGCTCGAAATTTATGGATTTTGGCTCTGGCTCCGCGAGCCATGAGCCCAGTATGAGCGCACCCTTATGGACGTCCATCGGACATTCGGATGCTATCTGGGCTGAAAGTGAGGAAAACTAAATAATAAAACTACGAATATACGGAAAACTACGAATAATAATAATGATGAAAGTTGAGGTGGTAATATCTGGTGAACCACTCTGCATGTAAATGTTACTAGCTTTCATTAATTTTATTCGTGTCATCTTTAATTGACTTTACTACAAAATGCGCGCCCCCTGCGAAAAACGGTACTGAAGAGAAATCCAGAATATTGTTCATATTTGCTTTATATTATTTATAAAATCTGTTATACTATGATGTACTGTATTTTTGTCCCATAATTATTAATATACTTCTATGACAGTAAAAATAGTACCTAATTCACCAAATACAAGTTAATTGTAACCATATTATGATACAATTAACCGTACGTATATTAACTGCGACAACCGACGAAGTGAGGACTGGAAACGGTTATGGACTCTGGTTGCTAAGGAACTTCTGTTTTCTAGACGAAAGAAAGTTTAATCTTTGGAGTTTTTAATCTCTAAAGTGACGAATTCGTGTTAGATGCAAATTCTGGTAAATATCTAAACCTTAGAGAAAATGTGTCCTTTGCAAATGAAAATATTTGTAATTTGAATTTCCAATTGGATCGAATTAAGTGAACGTTATTTCTTTCAGAAAATTCGAATAGTTCGTATTCATTGTTATCGATTCATTCATAATTTAAGGGAATGTTCGAATTCTTTGTTACATGTTGGAAATACATGTTTTCAAAAATACGTCGAAAATCATAATCTTTCATAAAAAAATTAATCAAATAAAAAGAAGAAAAAATAAAAATTTACAAATAATACAATTGTGTATTGCTCTGCTTCTTTCATTCAGACGTTTACCAGATGTGAACATTAAGTACCCCATATTCCTCATAGCAAACATTCGAAAACAATTATTTCGAGAAAAAGGATCTTCCATTTTCGAACCGGAAAAATATGAATTAATTTCTCGTAGTGAACATGTGATCGTGAACTATTTGACTTAAATATGTACATACATACATGTGTAATGCCTCGGACGCTTAAAAATTTTGCACGAAAAATCTATTTCCAATCTTCTACAGGTTTATTTTACGTTTAAAATGCATATTTAGGTCGCATAATTCATTGTGTGATTCTACCACTTGTTCTTACGTCAGTTCATTGACACATTTTTTGATTAAGAATTCAAGAATAAAATATTCTCCCAAAAGTTAACACTTTACCTACCGAAAGCCTATTAATAGGATTTTCAATAATTGTGCTGTACCAAAAGAAAGCATAGAAATTTTCTTTTACATTACAGTCTTAAATGAAACTGTTATGTGATGTTATTAAGGTTGACTTGTTAGTTTATAATGAAAATCGTTGTCACTGTTGAAGGTTCCATCAAAAAGTGTTTAGCCATGAACCATAGATTTTTCAAAATTATGCAATAATCACCGGTCGGTAATGTGTTAACATATATTAATCCTCAAATTTCAAACACTGTGTTTACAGCCAAAATCATCAAGTGGTATTTTATTTTTATAAAGCACAATTTCTCCAAATTCCTAGAATTCAAAAGTTAATTTTTTTAACAATGTATCAAATCTCTACATGTTTTGCACACTCTGACACTCCACCCACCCTTCTTGAAGCTCTGGGTAAGAACCTACTGTATAAAATCAACGTTTCAAGAAACTGCGAATAAACCTTAACCCTTAGCACTCGAGTGGTGACTCTGACAAGGAGAGTGCAAGGCCTTCGGGTCACCGATTTAGTTGAGATTTTGTATACTTATAGATCTCGATCTCCCTTTTACGAATATATACCATTATAGGGGCAAACACTCAATAATTGTTGAGATATTCATAAACAAAGTTCTTAAATTAGTGCTTGAATCTGCAATTGTAGAGGAAGTATACAACGAATAATGTCCTGATGTAATGGCAGCAATTTAACACCGTTTTGGGCGCATAAACAAATTCATAAATCGTTAACTTACCAAAGAATAAAAAGGGTAGCGTACCTCGCAATAATTCTTAGTGCAATATAACTAAGTCTGTTTAAAGCACATTAGCTCTAAGACTCTAGATTTTATACATCAAAAGCATTATATTTTTATACATTTTGTATAACCCTAAAAATGTAATTGTTGGCCATGAATACAAATGTTGTTTAAAAAGAAAAACAAAAGGTGCAATGGCAGCGTACTAGACTTACACCCGGTGTGCTAGTGTTCGATTCTCGTCTGGGGAAAAATATTTTTTTTACTTATTTATTTATATTATTTATTCGCTGTGTAACATTGACTTGTTTATAAGAGATTACACATTTGTTACAAATAAATCACTCTCCTTGTCAGAGTCACCACTGAAAATTGCGGTACCATTATTCAAAATATTGGTTACATTATTAAATATATTGGCATCTAAACTAATCTAATAATTATTAAACATTTACATATTGTATGCGGTATTACATCGGTTTCATGTCCATAAAATGAAAGAAATCATATATGTAGAATGGAATTATTCTAGGTCGGAAGAAATGTTTAATTTTCGAGTTAAAATAGCTCCGAGTGCAAAGGGTTAAATAAAATACTTTTTCTTCTAAAAAATTATATTACGTACACGTTACTACGAGCAATAAACATTTCAAGATGAGAACTTAAGGGTGAAAGTGTTATAGATACTCGGCCTTGTCAAGGAATTTCGCCCTTATGTGATTACTAGACTGCGGATCTTTATGCATTTATGGCTTCTAAAAATTTTCAAAAAATGTTAGAATATAAAACTCCACAGAATTGAATATAATTTTTATTGATTTCAGATCTATGTATAAAGGCTACTTCCACTGAAAATAAGATTTTATTTGTTACCACTCCCTTGGTCTGCAAAAATTAAAAATTGCAGAAACATCCGCAGTCTAGTGATCACATTTAAATGTTTGCGGCTCGTATTAACATTAACCGATTTCGATGAAATTATCACCGTATATATGTACATATAATCGACGATGATCTATAAAACGTGTTGATTAAAGTTTCATTAAGGACTCACAATCAGATAAAAAATGTTGAGACAATTGGCTTTTACATTTTTATAAATTTTAAGAAAAATGATGCGATATTGATTCGCTTCTGTGTTACTGTGTCTTCATTATTTTACTTTTACCAGTTTCATTATTAAGTTGAAACATATTTATAATTTATATTGAATACACGCATAAAATAATAAAGATAAAAATCAATCTGTGAAAATTACTTTTAGTAAGTAAATAAATGATTGAATGTTCATATATTACATAACATTTTACATATTACTTATTACCAGACTGCGGATCTTTATGCAAAATAAAAATTGAAATTGACTGCATCAATTGCAAGAAATAGAAACTAAATTGAATGTTACTTCTTCCCTTAATGATTTTAATAGAGGAGAAATCATATATTGACATCTTCAGTTTTTAAAACTGATTTCAACAATTTTGAATTTCATCTACTCAATTTTGCTATAAATACGTGAAGATCCGCAGTAAGATACTCAAATTTCAGTAAAGTTAATGAAAAGTATAATATTTACCAGTTGTATCAGAAAAGAGATTTTTGACTTTATTCTGCAAAATTTATATGTAGAAACTAAGTTAACTGATTTGCATCCGTAAGCGGAATACTACAACGCAACGGATATGCCTGGAATAATCCGCGCGTTTGACTGTCGATTGTGTATCTCGGATTTTCGAACTCAATCGCCTATTTAGAGCTGTGATCTACATAGATTAAACATTTGTTTTATTATTTCACCGATTCAATTACAGTTGACTACTGAACGAGAAAACGAGTTTCTGTTGTTACATAATGCCATTGATTCGAACAATTAGAAAGCATCAGATAATTAGGATAGTCCTACACGTTGAATTAAGATAACTGCGGAAAGATATAACGCAAAGATTAACAGACGACAATACCTGTTGTTCGCGAATAATCTGTTAACGATCGCGATACACATAGAACGAGTTTCAAACGATTTAAGCAGCTACATTTTCTATGCAAAGTGTGACGACAAATTTGTCGTTTACTCGTTCATTTAAGAACTTTTCCCAAGTTTTCACGTAAAGTGTAACTTCTTTCCCGCAGTTCTGGTACATCCTGTGCTTTTCACGCTTCGTCCCATGTTCATCGCTGTGAACAAGGCGAGTCGGATAGATAAATTAATAGTTTAATTTCGGTATAATTACTTGTAAAGTGCAGCCTTGCTTGGCCCACCCTTAATAACTTTCGGAATTACTTCTATACTATAATACCAACCAACTACTAAATCAATTATTCAACAAATGATAATCTGGAAAACTAAACTGTAGTATACCTACACCCACGCAGAAAATGTTTATGTCACGATATGCCCCCCTCTATACCGTGTAAGTTTTGTGTATAACATTTTTCCATATTATTGCAAATAACGGCAATATTCAAAGTGGACGTAGTTATTGCCCCACCCTGTATAGAACAAATTTTGGCATTATTGCTAAAATTAGTACGACATTGTACCTTTTTTAGTGTACGTTATTATACTCTTCGAGTTCGGTTATTGCAAAATAAAACATATTTGAACCATTTACTTCGACATACTTGTTTGTTATTTTATTAATACATGAGCACATACCGCAGATTGTTGTGACAGTTGTGAAAGAAACAATATCAGAAATGTTGTATTCTTACAAGAAATAAAATTGTTTTCGTTGTTAATAAAATCTGAAAAATATATCTTTCTTCTTACAGCCTATGTAGTCTAGCAAGGCAATCTCTACAATCATCATGGCCATCTCTACTGTATACATACAGGGTGCTTCACCAGATATTCACCAAATATTGACCTTGATTTTCGTCATTATTATTATTCGTAGCGAAGAATGTTTATATAAGATTGAATGGTTTCGAGAGATGCATACTATGTATATGAAGGTTATCAGTATTTTTTAAAATGGGATCGTATGTTTTTTTCCTGTACCAATCGACGAAGCTTCATATTCTCTACAAAAACGTATTAATATCGAAAAATCATTAGTTAAGGAGATATTTTTTTTAGGTTTAGTGTTGTTACGAAATCAACTTTTCAAGCCCCAACATTTTTTTTAATGGAAAGTATTATTGAATAAAAAAAAAGCTCAAATGAATGCTATTGAGTTTAATGAGAGGTATCACAATAACAAAAAATCAATAATATTTTCCATTTAAAAAAATATTGGGAGCCCTTCTTTCTGCCCCAAAATATTTAATACATACTAAAATATTAGCCCTTCTGAACCATTTAATTTAAAAAAAAATTAAGTCGATATCTTTATTAGATTCCGAGAAAATCGCTAGTAACACTTTATCTGGTGCACCCTGTATATTCCCTTGTTAGTGAAATAGAAAACAAAATAGTGTGTGGCGCACCATGATCGTTCACATCTGTGAGAAAATAAATATTTAAGTTCGCAGCCGTTCCATATACATACATATGATGGTTTATTCATGGAAACATCAGACAATTCAAAATATTTAAGAATTGTTATAATGATTAAATTGTAAGTAGCGTGCCTGCACTTGCAAATAGAGACAATTTAAATAAAAAAAATAGTAATATAGCTTATTACTAATCTAGTTATTGCAAATGTCTTATTTAATACATAACGATTACACTGTAATCACTAGACTACGGATCTGCATGCGGTTATGGTATCTGAAGATTTTCAAAAAATGCTAAAATATAAAGTTCAATAGAATTTAGTATCATTTTTTATTTATTTCAGATCTAGAAAGGCTACTACCACTGAAACTAAGAGTTTATTTGATTCCACTTTTAAAGTTTGGCTAAAAAAATTGAAAATAGCATAAACATCCGCAGTCTAGTAATCACCGATTGCGATCTAAACCTGTGTAGCACAAACATCGATATTTTCAGTTATGCAATTTATTGAATAAAATATTCTTAGTACTCCTAAAGAACATATATTCTATAATATCAATAGAAAAATTGTTCAACTCCAGTACTCTATCAATATTTTACGTGTAATTTAATATGAAATTGAATCGTTGAGTTTAATATTAATCGGTTGCAGTGTATGCACAAGCTCAAACACATCGTCATTATTTTCTATAGTTGATGATCCGCTTCAGCCAGGCAATATTCCATAACCACTTTCTGAAGGGCAAATGATAGATAAATTAGCCTTTTAGTTTACGATTAATTAAAATACAACGCGGGGAAGATTGCAAATATATGTATGTATGTATGTATGTATGTATGTATGTATGTATGTATATCAAAGGACTGAGCTGTCCAATGTTTCAGATTTCCACAGATATTGATTACTAACTCAGATAACATAACGAACTAACGAGCGATAATTATCGCGCTCTCCCGGCCGAATCTCGGCAAGTGATTTAATCAACTTCGTACATCTACGTAACACGTGTGTATACTAGCTAGGCAAGCGGACACACATTAAGCCGTGTGGCCTTTAACTGGTGTTAACCCAGTTGAAGGGTGATTACGGAACTCGTAATTCACAAACTATTCCTTGAATCGATCAATCCAGAAGCGACGTTCTATTCGAAAAGACACGACATGTTATTGTTATAAATATGTTATAAATAATAGAACGCTTATTCCCATGTGACTTGATTCTTCGACAAAAACAACAGATGCTTATTTTCAAACAGTATTTTTTTTATTTAAACTTACCCAGACATTTCAGCGGAGTCTATACAGCTGGACGTAATTTATATTGTGTTACAGAATACAATTTGAATGAAATTATTGTTTAGCATACCAGGTTATATACAGTGAACCACGAAAGTATTTGATCGCACTTTAAAACAGTATAATTTTTTTATGGTCGGACCAAATGACCTGAGTTTTTTTGAGCAATTAGAAAAATTGATTTACCAAATGACATGCAAAAAAGATTCTGAAAAAATTGCAATTTGCTAAGAATTACATGAGAAAGTAAAAGAGGCATCATTTATAACATTTTTATTAGAGCCCGTAATGAAAATTTAAAATATGCGTTTTGTAGATGTATGTTAGTTATACACATGCTGAAAATTTCATCGAAATCGGTTGACGCAGAAAAAGACGACACGCATCTGAAGATGTAAGAATCTGTGGAATTTAAGCAGTAATTGACCAAAAGTCGCGAGAAACTATGTATGATTTTCACCACATTTAACCATTTGCATAATGGTTATTTGCATAATCGATTTTGATGAAATTTTCAGCATGTGTATAACTAACATAGATCTACAAAACATACATTTTAAATTTTCATTAAGGGCCCAAATAAAAGAGTTTTAAAAAATGTTTTTTTATTTCTGCATGCAACCTTGTAAATTGTAATTTTTGGAAAATCTTTTTTGTAGATCATTTAGTAAACCAATGCTTCTAATTGCTTACAAAACATCAGATCGTTTGGTACAATTATAAAAAAAGTTATACTACATACTTTAAAGTGTGTTCAAATACTTTCGTGGTTCACTGTATGCAGGTCGCATTCTCCCAAGAAAGTAAAAATATACAAAACACGCCCGAATGTTGGGTCTGGCAAAAAACATATCGGCATAGCCTAACCTAATCCCATCCTGATAAATCGTCAGTTAGTCTAGTTCTATGTGCGTCGAATAAGCAGCATTGCCACAAGACATGATCTAGGTCCTCCATTACGTAGCCACACTTGCAGTTGGTATGATCAACAACTACACGGAACGGAACAATGAGACGGTCAAATTGTAGTGATTGTCCCTTTTTTTTAAAATTTCTTACCGTTTATTAAATCTCTTAGTGAGGGTAAAAAATACAAATTTACACAAACAATATATTAACTTTAACAATTAACCTAATCTAAATAACTAAGTTCTATAAATATCTTATAGTGAATGAAAAACCTATCCTAAGATATAATTGGCGGTTTGCACAATTTCCGCTGCGGCTGGACTTTAGAAACCCCCCCCCCCCTTCCTTTCGACATGTGACATACGTCATTCTATTCGTTTTGACATGCTGAACACAAAATGTAAATGTCATTTTTGGCTGAAATGAATAGTTTTCGAGATATTCGTGAAAAACTGCAGTTACTATACATTGAAATTTCAGCACGATTCTAAATTTTCATTTTGTTTTTGTTTTTGTTTGTTTGGTCCTGCATCAGTCGCGAAGTCTTACTCCGAAAAGTTTATTTTAGGGGCGAGCGGAAATGAGATTAGTTTTGGGTTAGGTTTGGCTATACAAAATTCAATGTGTAGTAACTGCAGTTTTTCACGAATATCTCGAAAACTATTCATTTCAGCTAAAAATGACACTTACATTTTATGTTCAGCATGTCAAAACGAGTAGAATGACGTATGTCACATGTCGAAAGGAAGGGGAGGAGGCAGTTTTTCACGAATATCTCGAAAACTATTCATTTCAGCCAAAAATGACATTTACATTTTGTGTTCAGCATGTCAAAACGAATAGAATGACGTATGTCACATGTAGAAAGGAAGGGGGGGGGGGAGGTTTCTAAAGTCTTACCTCCGCTGCTTATACTAAAAAGAATATTTTCTCCAAATCCTAAATTTTCCTAATTGTTACAGTATAATATTCGCACGCATGAGTTATCATACTCGTTCTCATATCGTACTCCTTCCCAGTCGTCCACTCCTCTCTCGGCCTACCATTGATTCCGAGGGGGGGGGGGGGGTTACATTTGCCCCGTCGCTGAAAGGAGATTTTGCCTTTAGATAAGCCCTGATCGATAAGCCCGATTGTCAGAGTCGCCAGAAACAACCAAAAGTGGTCGGTTTTTCCTCTCCTCCTTTTCCCCTTCCACTATCCCATTCCACCACCACTCCAACGTCCCCCACTAACTGGACACGTAACGGGCCGCGTGGTGCCGGTGCACGTCCCGCACGCGCAACGTGTCTCCCATTCGCCCCACTCAATACCCGTCGCGCACGCGCAACGTGTCACATATTACTCTGGTCATCAGAGAGGAGGTAAATTGTATTCCCCTCGATTTTCTCTGATGATACGATACTGGTGATTGTAGCGTTGCGTTGGTTCGGTGGAATCCCTCTATTTTGGACAGGCAAGATGTATCGGAAAAGGGAACAACACATCGATGGAGTCAGAAGCAGTGGCAGATTTGGCAAGATTATCAACATCCTCATTTCTTCGCAGTCCTATGTGAGAAGGAATCCACAAAAATTTTATGAAGCAGCAGTTATCTTGATTGAATTGTATGAATTTTTTCTTGATGTCGAAGATATAAGGATTAGTTTTCACTTGAAAGCTAACCGATTTCAAACATTGAAAAGTACTTAAAGAATCAAAAAAGATGATAAAATTGCGGTTTTTATGTCGTGTGACGATGTCCATAGCATCACAGAGGGCCAAACATTCGGCTGTAAAAATCGACGTGCTGCTATTAATACTTAACAGGTACGCAGGTTCAGATTATAACATACAATACGCTGATCCAACACAGCCAGACTCCGACATTTTGCTGCCATCAGTGTAGATAGCAGTGGCAATATAATCTGTTAAAAGTTTGTCAATTAGGACATTAGGGTCTTTGGACTCACGAAGTGTGAGTATGTATAAACGAAGTTTTGATTTAAATTCATGACGATACAAACAAAAGTTGGGTTTTGGAACAATTTTAAAATTTTCATCGAATAAGGAATCTATACACTGGTTAAGAGTGCTACGATATAACCTTTTATTTATAACAATGGATGTAAGAAGTAACAACTTCAGATAGATATAATGCATTGATATTCAAAGATTTAAGGTGCAATAAATATGAATTCTCGCTAGCGGTTCAATCGATTCTAACTCACCATACTTTCGCCGATGTTCAAAATTCAAGCTATGCAGCAGCCGCTCCAAAAGATCTATTAGGTTATCCCACAATTTCATGCCGATTTTCATACCAATAGCTACGTGTATCGTATTCTACATGAAAGGAATGCGGCCGCTTTAATTTTGCATGTTATATTTCTACCATGGTTTATTATACTATGTATAATCGTAACTTTCTAATTATGGAACTGTATTAACCCTTTACACTCCTTTGTCGAGTGTGACTGGATATCAGAGAAAGAAAAATGTAAATAAAACGGGTTCTTATATGTGTTTAGTTCTTCCTTTATTTATTTAATTATCTTATTTTTTAGTTAAAACAAATATAAGTTCCACAAATATAAATTGCAACAAAGTTTGAGAATCATATTTAATGTAATTAGTAAACAATATTGTTTAAAATAAGTAGCAGTCGTGGAACTGTCCTTTGAAGTAATTTTCGAACAAAACACTTCAAATAATAGGGAGTTGTTGGTAAGAAAATTAAACAATAATTCGGAGTGCAAAGGGTTAACTTAGTTAGTAGTAAATATGTATACATTATACTATGATGGCCTTAGAAATAAATTCACATACATATACATATAGCAACAGGGCGATAAATAGTTTTTATTAACTCTTTACTTTATTTTACTTTACTGCTATTACACGCGTACCGCACTCTTTCACTGTTCAATTACGACTCTGCTGTTTTTCATTCCGTCTCTAACAATACTCGTACGCTGTGTTTATTATAAACTAGATTCCACGCATTCAAATGCTCCCACGCAAATTTCATATATTCATTCCTTTCTTATATACTTCATTTCCTACAATATTGATCCTCTCTACACATATTATAATACATATATGTAGCGCGTGTAAATAATATGTTCACATAGGTATATTTAGCAAATACATACTACATACCTTTGTATCTTTCATTTTATGCTTTCCCCTGTTTTTGTTACCCTCCAAGTCTTCAACCGTGATACACTTTCGTCATTATTTTTTAGGAGCTTCCGAATTGTCACTTGATTCAAACAGAAATGACCAAATCATCCAATTAAAGGAAAATTCTGCAGTAATAAGTCAACTGCAGTAACAAGTCATTTTTATGAATGGAAATCATGTTTTTAGTGTTTTCAAGTAAAATGATCAAAGTGTTAAGGCAAGGACTGTGTCGAGACGGCCAGAGTCCAATCGTGGACGACATCAGATGAAAAGCGCTATTTTGAGTTTACCAGATAATCTTTCGATATTAACACTTTACCTACCGGAAGCCTATTAATAGGATTTTCAATAATTGTGCTGTACCAAAAGAAAGCATAGAAATTTTCTTTTACATTGCAATCTTAAATGAAACTACTAGATGACATTATTGGGGGTGTCTAGAATTGTCTAGACATCGTATCTGGGCCTGTGCTATGATCGAGTGGAACATCATCAGTTTCGAGTTACTTATTGGCATCCTTGACCCTTAGAATTAGTTACGGACTGGGGTACGGTTGAAAGTTAAGTGTCCTGTTTCGCATCAGAAAGAAAAACCGTATCCCAGTCAATGACAAGCGACGCATCGCAGGCCCACACTCAGCGGAAAGGCGACACCAGTTTAGGAATATATTGTGGAACAAGGGATCTTTGTGTAGCGTCTTACGAGGTTTGCGTGAGAAATGAAATCACGATCTTGGTGGGTGTTCCACAAATTTGGACTACACTCCAAACTGGTGATTGGTTCCCCTTCTATCCTTACCAGAGAAATGATCTTTCCCAAGCTTTGGTAGGGAATTGCAGGAGAATAGTTTTTACCACATTTTTATTAGCTCGCTTTCTTGTCTGTCTGTTTGTCTGTCTTTCTGTTGGGAGACAAATTTTGCAATTGATTTGAAACTAACTTCCTGATGGGCTAGAGACTTGAAATTTTAAACTCTGTTCTTAGCTCAGAACTGGATGACAATGCAATATCTAAAAAAAAATTTTTTTTAAATTAGAACTTTAAGATCTTTCGAGAGAATCGTACGAACCTTATACTTTATCATACTGAATCTTAGAACGTTACGAAGCTTCCTTTTAGAACAATATTGACTTCGGATTTGTATTTGAACTGTAAAGTGAACTGTGAAACTTCTCTCCTGAACTTTTCTATGAACTTCCCGTCTATGGACTTTTCTTGAGAAGTTACAATAACTTCCCCTATGAACTTACACATGAACTTTCTATAGACTTTTCTTGAGAAGTTGCAATAGTCTTCCCCTATGAACCTTACTATGAACTTACAAACTTTTCTTACATAAACTTTTCTTATGAACTTTTCTTACATGAACTTTTCTTATGAACATCATTACGAACCATTATTACAAACGTTATTACGAACCTTTGTTACGAATTTTTATTATGAACTTTGTTATGAACTTATCATGAACTTGATTATGAACTTTTACTATGAAGTTTTACAATAAACTTCTTTTCTGAACTTTCTTTGAACTTTTATTCTGAACTTTTGAACTGTGTACTTTCGAACCTTGGCCGATCCAAGAGTTCATAATAAGTGTGTGCGCATTTTACGAATGTAAAATACACGAATCATTGTGCAAACCAGAGCGTTTAATTGCTCCTGAGCCAGCGGCAATTTTGTATTGGACGACGCTCTATAGGGTGACTTGTTAGTTCACAATGAAAATTGCTGTTGCTATTGAAGGTTCCATTAAAAAGTGTGCATATACCATAGATTTTTCAAAATTATGCAATAATCACCGGTCGGTAATGTGTTAAGAGAAAAATAAGTAAAAAGCGGTGCTGCGAAGGAGATAGCCGCAAATAAAAAGAAAGAAAGCGACATCGAAAAAAACACCATCCAAAAAATCAAAACCGTCATCAGCAAAATGAGCGAAGCAGGAATTGTCATTTTCACCTGATTCTTCGGATTCATCTACTTCAGAAGATATAAATTTTTGTATTGTCTGCATGAAGAACATGCCAAAGAAGTTGAGTCGCTCGAATTCCATCGAATGCGTTTGGATATTGAGTGAGCATTTCCTTGATCAGTAGAGTCATTATCTCGATCTCAATTTCCTGATCGATTCTGTTCGTATTTTCTTGATTGTTTTCTTTCGTTTTGTACGTGTACTGTTGTAACTATGTTCCTGATTTATCGAAATTGTCGCTGTTTGCGATTTCTGTGACGGTAAGACCAGACTCGATAGTTGATCAAAATCCTTAGTCATATCTTCTGTAATCATCATCGGTGTCAGGTTCAGCGATTTTAAAGGTATCATCAATAGCATCGGCTTTGTCAGTTGTATAATAACAATCGTAAGACAAATTGTACAGTCATTGTCACATTTGCTAACAGTCATATGTGGAACTCTGTTATGAACTCACGACGTTGCTTTGAAATATAAATAAGAAGTAATAAAAAATGATTTTCTATACCAGGAATTCTTAATATTTGCTGTTTAAATCAAAAGTGCCAATAACTACTGCAGTGCCAGCAATAGTACAGTTTATCTACACTGAAAACTTAAATGATGAGAGAACTCCAGTTCACATTCGTATCAGCTGTTATAAATGTGAGGTTAGTCCCACAGCAGTTTATTTGGTTTCAATTGTATCGTACGGAATTATCGGACAAATGTTAGAGAATATGATTCTCTTGGCCCTGGCTATAAAAGATTGAATTCGTAGTGTGCGAGTGCCGAGTGCTTAAGTTTACGTTGATGTCTGTAAGTTTTTCTGTTAGGTGTTGCTTGGCAAGGTACCTATATACAGATCTTGTCGCTCGAAATTCTACAGGCAAGTTAATTATACTAATCGGAGAAATAACTTTAGCTACGGTCAATGTAAATTTTTTATCGAAACACCATCGATTGCATCCATGATTACAGCTTGTTCTTTAGTCGAAAATGTGACTCTTTGTGTTGCGGCTGCATACGTTAAAGGTATATTTTCTGTTGTTACTTTCATAGAGCTCGTTGATCTGTTTGCTTAGTTTACAAACACGTCCGACTCGTTCGCCGCGATGACTGTTCAAACCGAACTCCATTCGCTATTTATTTATTACTTGACTTAATATTTTTCACTCGTTTATTCTTTCTGTTGGAATCAACGTTACCAGACCCTTCTATCACTAAACGACGCTATATGTCACATTATCGACATTGATGGCGTGCAAAATCACTAACCGTGATTTATCACAGTCATCGGAATCACGATCACGGTCGTGATTTTAACTTCATTCAAGCCGTGATCGTGATTTTTTAATCTAGAGTGAATTTGCTCACTGTCATCCCAATTCTTCATCTCGATTGAATAAGTTATTTTTTTAAATGCATCAATTAGCTTGCATAAAAATATCTGCATATAACGTAAATTTAAATCTAAGTTATCTTTTCTGTATATAAAGTAAATTTACTTCATTTAATGATGAAAATAAAAAATACTCAATTTTATTTTCCGTACCTTGAGTATTTAAAAAAGAAAAAAGTTAATTTTTCCTCTCGATTTCGAAATCGTAATATTTGTTTAAATAGTATAAAAGTTTTACAAAATACTAATGTTTCACTTAAAAATTATTGGAAACGCAAATGATAGTTTGAGAAACGTCTTAAAATCTAATTAATTTGATAAAAATTCGATGAACCTCGCAATTTTGTCAGGTTATGGCTCTATGACAGTCGCGAAGAACAGTTATGCTCAACGCTAATCTGATGCAATCACAAAATTGACATGAAGCACTGTGAAAGTCGCCGTGGTGGGAACGAACGTGATCGAATCACGAGTGATCCAAAAGTAGCAGTTCACGGTTCACGCCATCCCTACCACTGATATGTGCCTCCCCTGTGTAGAAAGTCGCGGAGAGAAATCTGATGGTGGAGAGGGAAGCGCACAGATTTTTTATCCGGCAACGTATCGCTGGTTGAAATTAAATTGGAATAAAATATTTTTACATTTAAAATACTGTTGAACCTCGATAACTCGAACCTCTTTAACTTAAAAACCTCTATGAGAGGAAAATTTTGTTCATTCCCTTCCGCTGCACTTTAGAAACCTCTATAAATCGAAATAAAACTTTCTTTAGCTCGAATTATTTTCCACAAGTGTGGAAGCTAAACAAGCCAAAACAACAGTAAATGTTTTACGAAGTTTCGTTGAAAGATGCGATGATGAATTGAAGAAAATGTATTCTCTACTTTGGTTACCGTTGAAACTATCATTGATCAACAATCTGCTAATTCATTGATGCAGAGTAAAATTACAGATTTCTTTAATATGTGATAGTAATGTATAAGATAGCGTAGTAGATTTTATATTTATTATATGTATGTATATAATAAATAACTCATCTCCAAAAATTGAACTTTTCTTACTTTAAAACTGCTATAATCAGCAAATTATTAACTCTTGTACAAACCCCCTGTAAGTCGAATTTTCGTAGGGTAATTCTCTCTTACTCGAACACTTCGATATAATTCAAAACCTCTATAACTCGAAGATTTTAGTTCTTCCCTTGAGATTCGAGTTATCGAGGTTCGACTCTATTTTAATGTATACATAGATTCTACAATAATGCGTATGTATCGCATGACTGCCGGGGACGGAAGAGGTCGTGAACACGATTAGTGCCCAGTTATGTGGCAATGAGATGCAAATAGATAATAGTTACGTTCTTAATCAACAGGTGTCGCAATTACGTGCTCTAACACTTTCAAAGTGTTCTTCTAATAGCGCATTTGTGTCTTCAGTAGGTATTGCAATTTTTGACGAAATCCTGAATCAGTAATTCATCCTTCTTCTATCTCTATCAAAGGAATGATTTCCAACAATTCCAAATTTCTTTTGCGAAGAATTGGACACATAGGCATTGTATAATTAATATACAATATCTTGCATATGTATTTACATATGTATGTGCATGAACAGACACATACTTCAGAATCTTCGCAACCGAATGCATGTTTTATTTGCGTTACATTATGGTGCTTCTAAGCTATACCTGTGAAAATTTTTTATCGAGATACAATACACCGCGCCCTCCAGAATTGTTCCTTTAGGTGAGAAAAAAATTTGTGCAAAGTTTGAGATCGATCGGATAAAAGGATCCCGTGCCCCTTTTCAATTATCCAATTTCCCGTGCCAATTTCAATTATACAGACGACTTAAAGGCACTGAGCACTGCTGCTGAGAATGCTGCGCGACGTTTACCCTAGAATAACGCATCGCAGCATGAAGAATCGACTAACCAGAATTATAAAAAATTTAGAAACATGTAACACTGACCAGGATGTCGCACTTGACTCAACGATCTAAGTTTCTTACTAACTATTCTATCTCTAACTAATCTCCCATATATAAACCTCACATACCAAAGATGCAACATAACATCTGGAACTACAAATACATCACTACTACACATCTTATACTGGAACGCTAGGAGCATCTCGCAGCGAAAAGAAGAACTTCAGCATCTACTACAAGATTTTGACATGTTCATCTGCGTTGAAACGTGGCTAAAGCCGGAAATTAAAATGGACTTTAAACGGACTTAAATGGACTTAATGGACTTCAACACCATTCGTAAGGATAGAATTGATAGAAGGGGAGGAGGCGTAGCTATCTACATTAGGAAAGGCATCAATTATGACATTCTTCCAGATATTGACTCTTATAATAATCGAATCGAAACCTGTATAGTTAAACTAACGAACACATCTCCGCCAATTAACGTATTCGCCGCTTACAGACCTCAGGGTCCTTCACTAAGTCAGGGCAACTGGGATAGCATTGTGGAAACAGCCTCAAAACTCCATCCGTGCTTGTTTGTGGATGACTTTAACGCTCATAGCATAGCTTGGAATTGTGCAACCGATGATGCTAATGGTGAGAGACTGTTCAATAGCGTACTGAATTATGATGTTTTTCTACACAACCTAGACACATCTACACATTTCAGCTTTCATAATAATAGTAAATCCAATATTGACCTAATCTTCACGACTCCCGATCTAATCGACGAAACGCGCGTAGATATCTTAGACGACACTCGCGGATCCGACCACAGTTTAGTTAACATAGAAATTAGAGCTCAGAAAACTAAACACATTTACAAAAAGCTATCAAACAGATTGTCCACAAAGAAAACAGATTGGGACAATTACCAGAAAGAAATGTTAAATAGTTTCCTCTTATTTTTAACGCAAGAATTCGACGATCTGGATTGTGTGGAAAAATACAACTTTCTTGTTGACCATGTGAGGAGCACCCTTGTGAGCTGCACTCCCCCACGGAGGACGGTTGTTGAAGCAAGGCATCACAACCCTGTTCCTTGATAGGATAAGGATTGTGAACGGGCTAAAAGAATACGGAAAGCGGCATTCAAGCATTTAAATACTTTGTATTAAATACATTCAAGTATTTAATACAATTTAAAAAACACGTCGCTATTGCGAAAAGAACGTATAAACAAAAGAAGCGAGATTATTTTCATAACTTTGTGAAAAACTTTGACATTAAAAAAGGCAGTAGCTATTTTTGGAATTGTTGTAAAAGACTAAAAAATAAATAGACATGCATTGAGAACAAAACAATGTCAGAGACTCAACGTTTAATTAAATTTGACAAGACAAGATTGCCTCTCCGTGGGCCGTGCCGGATCCTGACTGGCTACCGCAGTGTTTACCAAATCAGTTTTTAGACAGTCCGTTCAACTTTACCGAATTCAACTTTGCCTTAGACTACAAAAGGGACAAATCTGCCCCAGGAAAAGACGGCATGGATTATCAATCACTAAAGCTGCTGCCTACTAACATTAAACTCATTTTATTAGATGTTTTTAACGAAATGTATTCCGAAAACCGATAAGCTCGAGAATGGCGCTCCACCCAAATGTTCTTCATTGACAAAGCAAACAAATTGAGTGTTAGATCAGTTTGTCATGCACGTGCAAACTACTTGAGACCATGATTAAAAATAGATTAGAATGGTGGTTAGAAAATCAAAATATGCTACCTCACAATCAGGCTTTCGGAGGGGCAAGTCTTGTACGGATAATCTAACCGCGTTATCATCTAGCATAGAAATCGCAATGAGGCAGAACAGAGACACCCTCGGTGCTCTTCTCGACGTTCAGTCGGCTTTTGACAATGTTAATTGCACTCTGCTTTTACAGAAATTAGCGGATGCAGGCTGCTCTATTAATAGTATTCAGTTCATTAAACACCTATTATTTGAAAGATGTATATCAGCTAGGAGAGAGCGCACAAACTTCGTCGAGAGAACGGTGTGGAGGGGTCTCCCCCAAGGGGGAGTCTTAAGCCCATTATTATACAACTTATATGTAGCCGAAATTACTAAAAATGTCCCAAACAACGCTCAGATTTCACAGTTTGTTGACGACATTGCGGTTTACTGTAATTCTGTTACGGTTGGAGAAAGTAGAAAATTGTTAGAAGAGTCAATCAACACCATTGCTTCTAATCTCAATAGTGTGGGTCTCGAACTGTCCTCTACCAAAACAGTTTTCGTCCACTTTAACAATAAACATATTTTACCTGGGAAAATAGAAATTGTAATTGATTAAATCGAGTAACGCTGTAAAATTGGCTTGTTGGGTATTAATTTTGACTTCGACACGAGTTTTAAAGTCCATGTCGAAGCTATGAGGAAAAAATGTTTCAAACTCTTGAACATCCTGAAATTTCTCTCTGGGGTCTCATGGGGGGCCTCTCCTGAGACGCTTCTGTTAGTCTTCCGGAGTATTAAAAGGCCAACTATGGAATACAATTATGTATGTTTTATATACTATCCCACAACGAAACAACTCAGCCTAAAATTGGAGAGAATTCAATATGCTGCGATTAGATTAGCATTGGGATTCAGAATAAGCACGCCTACTAACATCTTACTTAGTGAAGCTAAATTAATCACCTTCCGGGAGAGAACTAATTTCTTGACCATAAAATACCTTCTCAAATGCTACACTTTCAAAGACCTAACCCTCTACCAAATTCTGTTCAACAACAATACAGATCTGACTACCTCGTCCTCTCGCAGAAGAAGAAGGCTCTCTCTTTTGGGCGAAAATATCCAGAACATAGTTACAACCCAACCTTGTAATTAACGGAAAGCATCCCATATATTCACTTGACTATAGCATAACCTTTAGCACAATACCTTGCGATACGGATTTGGGCTCACTGATGCGCAAATGTGATAACCCCAACGCAATATTGTCGCATTATGTCGAATCTAACCCCCCCAATACTATTGTAATCTATACAGATGGTAGTAAGATGAAAAACTCTCCGTCAGTAGGCGCTGCGATATACTGCCCACAACAGATATACAAAAAGTTAGTCTAGATATAAGAACATCAGTTTTTATTGCGGAGTGCTTTGCTATCAATCATGCACTAGATATCATCAACTCATATAATGGTATAAACATTCTTATTCTTACTGACTCTTTGAGCGTGATTAAATCACTGGAAAAGCCAACACTCTCCTACGCTACCAATTATCATCTCCTTGAAATTAAAAATAAGTACCTTACTTTTGTCTGGATCTCACATTGGTCTGGATGGCAATGAAAGGGTGAACACACTCGCGAAAGAAGCGACAGCTGGAATGCCCACATTGGATATCAAAACCCCGTTTACTGACTTTCTCAGCGACTTCAAAATCCATTCACGGAAATCCACTAACTACCTAATCAGAGAGCAAGGTATATTTAAGGGTAAAGAGTATGTCCGATTCTTTCACAAAGATGATGGCGAACCATGGTTTCACGGGCGTGGGCTACCTAGGGACTTTGTCACTTTTGTTAATAGATGCCGCTCTAACCACTACAATTTAAACGCTTCGTTAGCTCGAGTAAAATTTATTACAGACAGCATCTGTGACTGTGGTGCTGAACTCCAAGATCTTGATCACGTCATTTGGCAATGCCCAAATTATGAAGATGAACGTGACACACTCCTTTCAGCACTCTTCCGTCACAGATACTGTCTCCCGACTTGCATAAGATCCTTCCTATGTGGCCCAGATACCAAAGGTCTACTAATTATTTTCGACTTTATTAAGCAATGCCCAATAAAAATTTAATTTCATCGGATTAATGTAATTAACTTTAAGTTCTTCAAATTAATCTTAATTAATCATGTAATACGCTAATGGATTCATGTTCTATATATGCTATTGTTACGAGCCAGGGCCGTGAAGTAGCACGAGTGGTTGGCGAAGAATCATTCCCTAGGATTAAGGTTTTAACTTGTTAGTAAGAGTGCAGACGAACCTGATGCGTAACCAGAGAGCTGCTAGGTAGCGGACGAACCTGATGCGATAATCAGGGAGCCACCAAGGATA
>CM052246.1:950073-1018683 GCA_028455795.1 Lasioglossum marginatum
GGATATTTGCTCGCAATGTATTAAAAATTAATATTTAATGAAATGAATAAAATCTATATACTTTCTTAGAATTTGCAAGGTATATCTTTTAATGGACGTAATTGGACGTATTCGGACAAATTAGATCATTTTCATTGGACCTTCCTCTACGTATCCCCACAAAAATTATATCCGGCCCGATCGGGCTGAACAAATTATGATTGTTTAAAGTTACCGGGACGTGTCACCTGACGTATAGCAACTCATATGCAGTAATACATAAGTAGTTAAATACAATCCAAATATGAATATTTTTGCAATTGCATTAAAAGTTCATACCTACCTAAAACAAATATGTAATTTTTAACAATAATATAATTAATCTATTAATTTTATTGTTAAAAATATAATGAACGGTAATAATATAACTTGACTAAGAGTTTTTTAGTTCTTCTGTGTGAGTATCACTGTTTTTGGGTAAGTATATCTATCATTGAATTATAGTTAACAATTAAGAGACCCTTCTAGCGAATTGTTTAGATTACCGAGACTCGAGACGTTTATGCTATGCTGCAGATAAGTTTTCGACTAACTGCAAGGTTCATCATTCTGTCTGCATTCAGTTGAAACAAAATCTTTGGAAAGAACACAGTGATCGATATTCAGAGATCTTTTACGTATTTATTTTACGTTTTATTTTAGTTTTTTACATTTTCTACAGTTTAAATTTGGTTTAAAGTTTAAGTTTGGTTTTTTTTTTGTATAGTTTATAAGTGTTTCTTATGAGTTGTGACGTTGTCCCTTTTCGAATGATTGTTAAGTCGTTCGAAAACGGTCAACGCCGGGAATTTACAGGCACTGAGACCGGCCGTGCAAGCACGGTCCTCCGGGGACAAAAGCGAGAATACGAGGGGGTTCGATTCGGACATGAAAAGGAACGTTCGGGCGCCAGGTACGGAAAAGTACCACGCGAAAAGCGCTAAGAAACCCGTGCTCGGAGAAGCCGCGCTTGGATATCGAACCTCCTCGAAACGCGAACGAAAATACGCGACTTGAACGGCCAGGTGTTCGAACACAGGAGATAACGGGGGACAGCCCTCACGGCAGGGCGGATCTCGTAGGTTGGAAATGACCAAGACAAAGTAGGCTCTACGTGATTTATTAGTCGTTAATAATAAAATTGTGGCCGCGCCCAGGAGTCCGCGCTCCTAGTATACTTGTGCGGAAGATGGTCGTTCGCGGAGCGCGTTAGTCAATTATTTGATATTCGCGAGAATATGGTACTACGGTATCTTTCGAGTCCCTTCGGGACGAGAATTCGCGAAACGCAGGTGATCGGCGTACGTTATCGTTGACCGTCGCGATCGCTTCGTGCGAGAACAATCCGTCGCGCGGGATGAATATTCCGCGGCCGTACGCGCACGCCGGACACGTAGACCGCCGCGGCATCGCGGACGAATCCGTTCGCGCTTCCTAATTGACCTACACGATACCATACTGTCGTAGACGAGCCTATTCGATTCCGACGCGACTCCTGAGGAAGACTTCCGATTTCCGAATCCGGGGAACTACTCTCGCGAAATTCAAAGCGTCCTCGAGACGACGCGAGCTCAACTTTCCGAGGACGAGACGCATTCGTTTCGTCCTCGCGCCAAAACTACGAGCCAGTCGTTAAACGAAAACGAGGAATCACTGAGTCGACTTACCGTAGTTGTCCTTTCGATACGACTTCGTTCGTACCCCCTTCGGTCAGCTACCGCTTCGGGGATCGCTGTACGGGAACGGTATTTCGCAAAGAGAACCACCCGCGACACGGAACTAATAACTTTCGAGAATCGGTAACACGAGAAAATTAGGCGAGAACTGAGTGTCTCCTTGACGAGAGCTAGCGCGACAGTGATTCCTCGATCCGCATCGACGGGCCGTATCGATTCTAGTTCCCCTCACCCTTTTCGCACTGCCGAATTTCCTAATTGGTGCGCCTCGCAGGATCGTACGCTCGGGAAAGGTCCGTTAGGCCCGGGACCTGCTTTATCGCCAAAATTGTCGTGTTTTCGACTTCCTGTGGAATCTGCTTTCACGCCACCTCGGCTGAGGTCCGTTGTAAGCGGGATGAGACGACGGCCGGATCGCGAAAAATGTCGTGATGTTCGCTAAACGGGTCTCTTCTTTGTCCCGCCTGTCGCCTCTGGGTTCCTGCGTCCGTGCGTGGCAGCGGTTTCCCTTTAATTTCCGATCCGGATCGCTTTCTTTTCCTCGGCCATGATTTATCCTGCGTCGATCTTTTGAGCGGGGCGCCCCTTCGGCGCCCGTGCGTTTCGGTGATGCCCTAGGCATGTCCCTGAAACGTTGCCGTACTCGGCATAGCACATAGATGGCATTAGTCCCGATGTTCGCTTTTCGGAAGATTTTCCTTCGGAAGGAGCGCTTCTATGTCTGCAGGTGGCTCTCGGAATCGTTAAAGAACGGTCCGGTTTACACGCGAACGATTTCCGAACAGAGAAGTGACGTCGCAAAACTTGCAACGTCACAGAGTATAGTTTATTAAGTGTTTCTATTGACATTTGTATTATTCAATTCATAAATATACGAAATAACAAAGGTCGTAATATAATATATAGTATGGACACGATTTTCAAAAATATCAATGAAAATTAATTAAAAATTATTGTTTACCAAATGAAAAAATATCCACTTGTCTATAGTTAAAATTGACTTTTTTTAACTGAATTTTAGTGCTAATTTCATCCCTATATCTCTTACGGTTCAAAAGTTATAACAAAATGTCACTAAATTCTTCGATCCGGCCCACTGCGCGGCGCAGGGACCAAGAAGCTCGAGCTGCCTCAGTCACCGAGCAGTGTAAACTTTCGCGTAATCTGATCTCGGCTTGGGTATATCGATGTGAACCACTACTAATCCAATTACAAAACTTCTTTATTTTTCATTAGTTTTTTATGGGACTTTCACCAACTTATTTGTGGCAGTTTTCTGATTAAAATAACACTGAACACGATATAATTTCAACTGTATTTAGTGGTTTAATTGATGATGAAAGTTTCGGGCGCAAGAAAGGACAGCGCGATCCGTGTTTACATGCTGTCCTTTTCTACGTTCGATTTCCTTTGTACTTTCGGCGCAGTCGACGCGGTAGACTCGGTCATAAGAAACAGTGTCCCTACACGATATTTCTGCGTGCAGAACACAGTCTTTTGTAAAATAACGCGATTTTGCTGTAATGTTATTGTGAAGTAAGAAATGTATACAAACATTAGGCACAGGTCACACTTTCACATGTAGTGATCACCATGAAACTTATTAGTATCAATTCAGGCTTCGTACAAGGCTTCGTATGTCAGAAACGAAAGAAAGTTCATATCAAATTTGCCATTTAATTGTTTCAAACTGCTGTAACAAATTAAGTTACCGCGTAATAGCTCGGAAGTACAAAGTATCTAAAAATGCAGTGGGAAAAATTTATAAAAAATATCTACCAAATAAGAGCGTGAAAAATTTAAGAGGTCGTGGATACGAACGCTATATGTACTGCCATACAAGAAGACCATGGTATTTTTCGTACGAGTCGGAAGGATCCAACGATTGCAGCAAGAAGTATTGCAGAAATATTGGTTCTAATGTTTCAACTAAATGTTTCAACAAAAACAAAAAAGCGAAGAATGCACGAAGCTGGTTTAAGATGCTGCAAGGCTAGACATAAGCCACATATTAATAAAAGAAATATGAGAAAACGTTTAGCGTTTGCAAGAAAATATGTAAATGTACCACTATCATTCTGGAAAAATATAATTTGGAGCGACAAAAGTAAATTTAAATTGCAGCAATTAAAAAAGAAGCACAAAGTCTCGAGAAAAAAACATGAAGCGTATAAGAGAGCATTTATTATGCTCACAGTTAAATTTGGCGGTGGATCAATAATGGTGTGAGGATGCTTCTGACGAAACGGTATTGGATTATGAATGCAGATAAGTATATTAATATACTAAATGAAAATTTAGAAGAAGCAGTGGTAAAAATGGGTTGCGACGCCGAATTTGTCTTTCAACAAGACAATGACCCTAAGCACACCGCTAAGAAAACTAAAAAATTTTGGACGAATTTCAATATTAAGTTGCTTGAACGGCACAGAGCCCTGACTTGAATCCTACCGAGAACTTATGGAGTTTACTGGACGCAAAAGTTCCATTGGACCAGCGAAATAATAAGGTCGATTTTTTCAAAAGGTTACAGTCTGACAATGAATATGAAAAAATTAGTAACGATTATATTGAAAAGGTGAGGATATTGTGCATTTAGATGTAAGTTAGTAACCTTTAATTTATTTAAGTTTAAGTTTAATTACAAATAATTGAATGTGTATAGTTATAAGTAGATATATCTAAGACATTCTAAGAGAATAGTTAATAGTTAGATATAACTAAGAATAGTTAAGCGTTCAGATATAAGACATAGATTTAAGTTAAGCTAAAATAAGACTAGGTTAAGAGCGACGTCAGGCGGAAATTTGGAGAAAGGGGTAAGGGGAGGGGAATAGTAAAGATTGTGACCCCGAGGGGAACAATAAAGTGATATACATATATTGAAAAGTTAATATAAAGTATTCCTCGACGTCTGGAAGCAGTAATACAAGCAAAAGACGGCAATACCAAGTATTAATTTTGTTTTGTGCTGCATTTATTACGCATTTCATTGACTTTCCACTTATATTTGTCTCCTGATAAATAGCTGACATTTTCGTTATGGTATGGCGTGTTTACACAAAGATGAATAAAACTTAAGAGTTTATAACCGTCATATTAATTCGACTAAATTTCATTTTTACCTATTTCCACTAACTGTCCACCTGTTTTTATCCCTGACTGTATTCAAGAACCACACGGCAGTTGTGCTATACGAAACATCTATGTACACTCGAAAAATAACACAGTCTAAAATAATTGAAAGATCAACCTCTATATATGTACATTGTATGTTTATATTTTATTCACATTCTAAATAAAGTATTGTTGTCACTAGACTGCGGATCTTTATGCATTTATGGCTTATGAAAATTTTCAAAAAATGCTAGAATATAAAATTCGATAGAATGTAGTAAGATTTTTATTTTATTTTTATTGTTATTTTTATTTTATTTTATTTTATTTTATTATATGTTGGGTGCAGGTATTTTCATTATTGTTCGAACTGCTAAATGGGATTATGTAACGGATGAAGCACACAGGGTACGGAAAAACGGGGAAGGGGTACATATGTACTCTATATAGAGTTTCGCAATGTTGGTGTTCGTGTAAAAACTACGAAGTTTAATGAAATATTTGAAAGTACAACATTTATTTCTTGTACTTTAATGGGAAGCTATAATTTCTAATGTGGAAATTCTTGTGAATTATCAATTAGATAATTTCCCTTTTCTTTTAGCATGCAAAATATATGCATAAGTGCATGAAACCGCTTTCATTAAAATCATATTATGTAATATTACATTTGTGACAAGACAGGGTCTGGATAGCTCAAAACGAAAAATATGAGACGTTAAAAAAACGAAACCGAAGTCCATCAGTTTTGCTACGTCTCGCGTCGGTATCAGATAAGTTTTATTGACTTTGTGAGTCACTTCTTTATGCCGTTGCCGTTGTGTATCAGTCTGCCAAATTTCATCGACGTGTGAATATCTTAACATGTGTTAGATGTAATTTAACCCTTAGCACTCGAGTGGCGACTCTGAGGCACCACTAAAAATTGTTGTACCATTATTAAGTATTATATCAGTTATTAGGGTATTATATCAATTTCATATTTATACAAAGAAAAGGATTAATATAGTCCGAGTGCAAAGGGTTAAAGATCGTGCAGCTTTGCAATTAGTATGGATCTTGTCCAGGGTTAAAAGTTAAAACATTGTCCCTTGAGCTCTGATTTAATTTTTTTTGGTTATTCTTTTCCTTCTGGGACCAAAAATTTTGCACGTTTTTTTATACAGTCCTGTAGATTTTGACGTGAGAACTCTAAAAATGTAAGTTTTAAAGCGCGGGGTTCACTCGTTCAAAAGTTATACGCGTGTAAAGTTAAGCGATTTTAAGCGTTTTTGACAGGTAAAAGCGCCGCCATATTGGTGTTTACTGAGCTGATCTGATCCAGTGTCAAAGTCAAATCAGAAACCCACACTTCTACTAAATTAATCGTAGCATATTAAGATATTTGCAAATTGATAAAATTGAATAGACTGATACTGATTTTTAAAATTGGAATTATTTCCAGCATTTCTGACATTAATAGAAGCGATAAAAAACACTAGAAAGACACTGTGACAAAAGGAAACGATCATTTGCAACATAATTATTCCTAAATACTAAATTTTGAACAATACCAAGTTTTAAGTGTTACGTCAAAATTTAGAAATGCCAAGCAAGAATTCCAGACATTGATTATAATTGTTAGACTGCGGATCTTTATGCATTTATGGCTTATGAAAAGTTTCAAACAATACTGCAATATATGTATAATTCGATAGAATTTAGTATGATTTTTATTGTACAAAGGCTGTTCCCATTAAAAATAGAATTTTATTTCATGCCACATTCGAAACATTTGTCTATAAAAATTGAAAATTGCATAAACATCCGCAGTCTAGTTGTCACTTTTAGTTGATTATCTCTAGCTATTATACACATAGTACAACGGCATGTAGAAAGTATGAATTCAACGGATCATCAACTACTATTCAGTATTGTATAATAGTTAGGACTTAGAACACAATGCGTTAGGAAATACTTGGAATGTAATGATGGAACGTTTGACTATTTGTTGTGTATATGTAAAACCAAGTTGAATAATTCGAACAGTATTGAGTTTTCAATGATTTTATACCTGTTTAAAGGAACTTTAGTATTCAGTTTTAAACAATACGTTCAATTGCACTTTGCTTCTGTGCCAATGCACCTTTGTAAATAGCTTGTTAATGATGTAATAAAACTTAACAAACAATGTAAATGTTGTTTCTTCTTCGACAGAAACACAGATATAGTCAGATCTGGTTACTATATGCATATAGTACATATATATGTAGGGGAGGTTGGGGTAAGACGACGATATTAAGCAAAAATACGTATAACTATGTTATTTATTACATAAGATAAATAAAAATATATATATATTACTCTCACATGATTTAATGAACTGGATATTAATATAAAAGAACATAATTTTGAAATTACAATTAGAAAAAAATGAAAAACCAATCCTACATGAAATCGTAATCTTATCCAACCACTGGGTAAGATAGCGAACGTATTGGGGTAAGATGGTTAATATATTTAATGGGTGATACAGTTTTGGCATTTGAACGAACCAATGTTCTTATAATTGGTGCAAGTTTTCTATAGGAGGATCTACATATAGCTCGTCACATCCTTGACAGACAGTAGATTCTTTGTCAGCCTCTTTATATTTCTTCTTACTCACCCACCATCTTACCCCCACCGTCTTGCCCTATGAAGGGTTATGTTTATAATTTTCATTAAAATATAATTTAGACATCAAAGTAATGTTACACTAATGTGTGATATTAAAATGTACACCTTCACGAATATCTGGATTGCTTCTTATGTAAGACTTACCTTTCATTATGTTTTTATACCTTAATTCGATTTTTATGTTCTTATAAGCCACGTGCTTGAAACGATTAATCCCAATTAACTTTCTTTTATTTAATCCAATCTCTACTTTAGCGACAAATGTTAGTTCGCCCATTTATAAGTATAGATGGCACAATAAGTAAAATGAATATAGTATTACGAATAAAGACAAAACATAACATTCGCTATCTTACCCCAAACTCACTTACATGTATGTATAAACATGCATACTCCTGCTATAAACACTTGAATTGCTGTGTTGAAAAATTAATAGATGATATCAACAAATACACCCAATAAAATTACAGTAGATATTGTGATTCGAGTACGCTAAGACTGAAAACTTCAGATGTTTTTACATTATGTAAAGTCTACTTTATAGGAGTAACATGAGGAAGCAAGCAAAAACCTGCTGCACAGAGAATTCCTGTTCTAGGGTAATTACCCCGAAGAACCCATAAATTTACCGTTGTATGGTCTATGTGATGAGAAAGCGCGGTGCTACGAAGGATTCAAATTTGTAAATTTCCAGCTTCGTGAAACTCGCTACGTCTTTATATACTTTACGCAACGTAACAGATACGCTATTGCCCTAATAATATTTGTATTTCTAACGTTTAATAAACAACGAATTTATTTCCTCTTCTAGAAAAAAATACGAACAACTCCTCGAAATTTTATATATATAAAAAAGTAATAAATAATAAACGAAACTATTAATGTTAAAAGAATATACGTTTACACAAAGCATCTTGTTATCCATTCTTACAAAAGCTTTAAATATTTTAACATTTTTAGTAATGACTAGACTGCGGATCATGATGCAAACTAAAATTGTTTTGCATTGATTGTGGGAAGCAGGAATAACAGAAAAATTGATTTCATTGAGGTTTTTTGAAATTTTCAAATCTTTTACTGTTTTGTATTTCACCCAACCAATTTCTTCGTAAATGCATAAAAATCCGCAGTCTAGTAATGACATTTCTGAATTAATGTAAAATATTTAGTTAGTAAGAGACTCTGTTAGGAACATATAAGGTAAATTGAATGAATTGTGATGGCGCAATAGAGTTAGAGTGAACTATATTTTACTATTCATAGTTTATTCACACACAATGCAAAAGGTATAAATGCATAAAAGTGGTATTAACAATAGTATTAATGATACTATCAACTTGGAAAACATGCGGTTACATATTTCGAACGTTATAGCAAGAACATGTGCTGAGCAGCGAGCGTTACACGCGATGCAGAGAGCGAAGCGACGCGCCACGGCGGGCCCCAACATTACTTGCGGCGGGAATTATAACCCAATTACAAATTGTTTATTCTTATTATACAGAAATATAGATTAATTTTTAGCTTAAGGGGTTAGGATACAGTGATATTTTGAACAAAATCGAAAATTTTTTTGTCTTAAATAGTAGTTTCAAGTCTTGAGAACAGAATGCAAAAGGTTTTATATGGATTTCAGGCTTCAATACAAATTATTTCTCGAAGTACCGTTTCGAGAGTGAGTTCGTATACCTGCGAGAAAAATTACATTCGTAAACTTTAAACGCGTTTTTCTCAGAGTTGCGTTTTTCAAAACGGTGTACAAGATATCTCGAGTTCTACCTTAGCAATTGCATTAAAATTTTACAGTTATCTTCATTATAATATCTATTAGGCATTGACGGTTAATTTTTTTTCATTTTTCCATTATTTTATTAAATATAAATAAAATATTAACCAATTTTCTACCGGAATTCAGTCATTAAATTTAAAATACATGCCATTTTGTTAATTTTCACAAAAATTGAAATGTGGGATCGTCAATGCCTTTTGATATAGTTAATTGGATTTGTAGGAATCCTGTACACCAGTTGGCCATCTGGAAGAAAAAATATTCCGAGCAAAGATGACGAAAGGCATAAGAACAAATTATTTTTTAAATATTACAAGCATTTTTTTATAGTTCATAATATAGTAAACAGAGATAGAAAATCTTATATTAATCGATCATTCATTTTCTTCTGTACTATTGTTTAAAAATCATATATTTTCCCCAATTGTTACTGTGTCCTACCCTTTAAGAAATTCTGCTTTGTCTAATTGAGGATAGATAGGTTAGATCAGAGATGGCCAATGTGGCCAATGCCCCAAACGTGACGTATTGCGTATTGGATGATAACAAGTGGCGTTTCAATTGAATTCATACAGCCTTCTTACTCATTAATTTGTTGCAATTTTTTGACAGTTTACAATTGTAGAATGTGAATTGCGGAGTTCACGACAGCGCTGGATCGCCCTCTCGTCCAATAGATCATTTCTCACTATTGTAACGTGTGACTTTTGAACTGGCGTAAATAAATTATTTTAGTTGCGTGATTGAGTTATTCCTTTTCCTCCTCTAAGCGAAGCAGATCCTACCCCTATCCCCATTTTCCAACCCCAACAATGAACGTAAGAAGGTAGAAAAAGTGCTTGAGTTATATGGCGCATCTGATCTCGTATACGAAAAAATTGACGCATGTTATGTAAAAGATTGGCCACCCGTGGTTTAGACATTCCTTCGTGTCTTTTGTATCCGAAGGAAATTATCTTATCAATTAAAGTAGTAAAAATTTATTCCATCCTACGCCAAGAAGGACATTGGAACTACCTCCCCTAAACGCATGCAATTAACTATTATCTCATAATTATTTAATTTCAGTTTTTAGAAAAGCATGTGGCCTTTAATATACGAAATTGATTTATATGTATGTATATTGCTTATCGCAATACATTATTCTACTTACAAGTTCCTGTTCTATGTACGGCTCCCAAAATAACATGGATATTACCGCATTGGTGATATAAATACATACCTGTAACAAATAAATGTTCAGATTATTCATACCGAAAGAAACATGTATTTGTATATTATACTGTTCAACACGTATTTGGACTTATTAATTTAAAAAAGAAACTGCAATATTTGAATTTGAAACGGCTTCTCTTAAACAAGATAACCCAGTTTCACATTACATTCTTAATACATGATAAGTTTAAATTACGATTAAAGAAAAAATTAAATCCATTGCAATTGTCGTGGTTATGCTTTTTATTTGAAAATTTTCAAATCTAGGAGAAACTCAAAAATTACGCTATACAACTGCACTATACAATTAACGTAATGTACAGATATAAGTACTAATACCTTCATACCAGAAGCCGAAGACAATAAGAAGGAATTTTACAAATTCAAGATAACAAAACGCAAGTTAGCTGCGTGATTGAGTTATTCCTTTTCCTTCCCTAAGCGAAGCAGATCCTATCCCTATTCCTATTTTCCAACAATGAACGTAAGAAGGTAGGAAAAGTGCTTGAGTTGTATGGCGCATCTGAACTCGTATGTGAAAAAAATTGACGCATGTTATGTAAAAACTTGGCCACTCCTGGCCAATAAATTAAGATCCAGCGGAACTCTAAGATGAAGTAATGAATCACTTATAATATTTGAGAAGTATACGCAATGAGTAACATTACTGTGTTAACGGACCTGTCTACCCCAGACTCAACTACCAACTTTAAATTGACAATACATTTCAATACAGGACAACGTTCAAAATTAAATCAATTGAATTTTTACAAATCAGCAGTGTACACACTTTTTTATTCATTATGATGATAATGATTAGCCACAACTGGTAATTCTTAATTCACTTACAATAAACGTAGAATCAGTCCAAAGTTAGTCATTTTAGTTCAGTTTCTCATTCCACAGCGAAAACAAAAGCACTATGGCGCAAGCAAATTTTATTTTAGACAATTTAGACTTATGGTATAAGATTAACCCTAAGCACTCGAGTGGTGACTCTGAGGCGCCACTAAAAATTGCTGTACCATTATTCAAAATATTGTTTACACTATCAACTATGTTGTGTCTAATCAATTGCTAAACATTTAACCTGTACGAGTTATATCAATTTCATACCCATGAAATTTAAAAAGTCATAGAGAATAGAAATATTCTAGGTGAAATAAACGTTTAATTTTCGAGTTAAAATAGCTCCGAGCAAAGGGTTTTTTTTTTCTTTATTAAAAGTGCAAAGGGTTAATGTAGCAGAAAACTGATCGAAACTTCATACATATAATAACAATATTCTGTGAGCATGAAAATCAGTTACTATAAGTTTGCTTGCGAGTAATAAAGAAAATTGTATCCTAATTTTTTTACCCATTCTAAAAACTAGTGGAACACTTCGTTCCCAAATCAATGATAAAACCAAAAATATTAGAATGAAAAAGCTTTGAATAATGAAACAATCGCCGTGTTCTCTTATTTGGTATCGTTTATTGAAATAACCACTGCAAAGGCTGACAATTTAAACAAATATTGAAGGATTTGATACCTTTTTGAAGAATTGTCATGATCAGAATTTTGAGACAAATATAGTGACTCTCACTAATATTCGGACACTGTTAAAAAGACGATAACTTTTTGAATATTGGACCATACGATTTGAACCTTCTGCAGAAGTAAGAACAATTGGTTTGCTACACAACGTGAAAAAAATTGTATCAATTAAATATATTCTGAAAATTTCGTCAAAATCGGTTGACGTCGCAATGAGCAAACGTTTACAGATGGTAAAAATTGTAAGTTTTCCCAATCTTCAGCCTCTAACTGCAATAAATCTAAGTATTTTTACATCTTTCAATGCCTGTCGTTTTCTCCTGTATCAACCGATTTTGATAAAACCTTCACAATGCATACAATTGACACAAATCTATAAAACATACTTTTTAAATTTTCAATATACAAAAAAAGTTGTAAAACGCAACTTTTAGTATTTTCTCGACTATTCCGACCAATTGCAATTTTTATTGCAATATTTAGTATAGTCCAATATTAACAAAGTTATCGTTTTTTTGAGAGCATCTGAATATTAATGGAAGTCACTGTATGTTCGACAGACACGTTCGAATGTACGGAGCTATGTGTCGTTTATTTTTCATTTCGAGATACATAGAGTATATTAGAGAGTATAGAGTATCTAGCAACAAGTTGGAGAAGGTTTATGTAATGGTTTATTAATTTATTAATACTTGTTTATTATACTGTTAAATACAACTTAGCAATGAGCGCTTATAGCCACGTGTCTTACAAGTGTCCCTAGTAGCACAAAAATATTGAATAAATATATTTTTCAAATATTGGAAAAATATTTTTTAAGCCACACTTTTTCATATGAGAAAAATATTGGATCTGAATATTGTATACATATACAAAAAATGTAAATTGAATGTTTAGAAAATATAAGCTAAATATTCAGAGAATATAAATTAGATATTTAAAAAATATAAAGTAAATATTTAGAAAATGTGAAACCAATATTTAAATAACATTCAATTAAATCTTCAAATTTAAGAAAAAATTATAACAAAAATTAGAAACTATATATAATACCACTTTCTGTGCACTGCTTGAGGGAATATTCAACTTTGTCTTCGAAAGGAGCTTATTAAAATCCAGAAATTTTTATGCAGTTGGCGGGATTCGAACTCGGGACTACCGTTTACGTGATGATGTGCTTTCTCGCTGAACCATGTGAACTTACATTGTGACATTCACTTTTTATTCTTATAAAGGCTTTTGAGCCTTCCTTTCTTTTTTTGAGCCTTCATATCAAATCATATAATTATTAGAAGAGATAAACTTCTATCAAAAAAATTTTTTAGATAAAAATCAAACTACTTTTTTTTAATAAAGCATCCTATTAGTATATTGACGACAAAGAGACATATGTATATATTTTCTTAAGTACTTCAATCGTACTTAAGCATAGAAATACATACAATATATTTGCTAAATAAACAAAAACATTTTATTGTGAAGCCTCTCCCAAATAGTTTGATTTTGACTGCAGTCAAATGCGTATACAGGATGTTTCACGCAATTGTTTCAGACCATAACTCCATTATTAATTATTAATGCATTTACGAACAAATATCAAAGGAGAAAGATAAATGGTTCGCAGAACGCTATATTCGTAGGCCCTTAGATTTTTTTAGGTGCAACCGTGCATGTGCAATTAACAATTGCATCATTTCTTTAAATAGAAATGCATATTTTTTGTTGCACTAATCGATTCCTCTGATTCTAAGTATCACTGATTCCTCACTACTAGCTTTTTTGCTGTGGTACCCTAATAATTTTTTACGTAGAATAAACAGAGGAATCGATTAGTGCAACAAAAAAATATGCATTTCTATTTAAAGAAATGATACAATTGTTAATTGCACATGCACAGTTGCACCTAAAAAAAGTCTAAGGGCCTACGCTCTTCGAACCATTTATTTTCCTCTTTTGATATTTTTTCGTAAATGCATTAATAACGGAGTTATGGTCTGAAACAATTGCGTGAAACACCCTGTATTTTCTGGCGCTGCGAGTCTAATCTCCAGACTCTGCATGTTCTAGGAATGCTATAAGGAGTGTTGCTAATTCCTATATCCATGATTGTTACGAACTTTTTAATCTTACAGTTCAATCACATTGCGTAAGACGTAGGAGCTACGATTATTTTTTGTGCAACAATTTTGTCGCACATAATAAGAACATTACTTAATTAATGTTCTTATAATATAAATGTATGTCGATTAAGTGACACACACGAATTCGAAGTACATTAAAAGTAAACATTTTACTTCCAATATTAAATAAAGATTTATATTATATTTGAAACCAATATTTCATTCGTAATATGAAAGGTGTGTATATCTTCCAGCATATTCTGGAACAAATATTTTTCCATATTAAACGTTAAACATAAAATATTTCCTGCATATTAGAAAAAAAATTCTATTTCTAATATTACATAAAGATTCATTTTATAATGAGAAAAAATATTTTTTTTATAATATGAAATAAATATTATCTGTATATTAGGAAAAAATATTCTATTTCTAATATAAAATAAAGATTCATTTTATATTTAGAAAAAAATATTTTTCTCGTAATATATGAAATATCTCGTAATATGCATGAAATATCTATTTATTTATAAAAAAATATTTGCTATTAATGTAAAATAAATATTGTATGTATATTTGAATATTAAAAACAGATTGAATCTCTTTTTAATATCATATGAATGTGTATACAATATTTTGTGCTACTAGAGGTGAGTCTGGCTCGACTGCCGCGCTCTCTCACACATACCTGCATACATACACACATACATGCATACATACACACATACGTACATACATAGGTATGCTACTATTACAGTTTAGCAAATAATGACAGTAATGCATAAAAAATTGAAAACAAAACTTGCGGTTCCTGCTTCCTTTCGAATTGGAAGGTTCAGAAGCCAATCAGTGTATATAGGTTCTGGTTTAAGCATGAAAACTGAGATAAATGATAAAAGATAAACTTAACTACAAGAAAAATAAAACTAAATCGTTATAGTTCAAACAAAAGACAAAAACATTTTGGCACATGTTTTTGTCTTAACTATTCTCCGACTTCATTCCATTATTATTGAAAATACGCGTTAGCACACAAACATGCATATCAAATTATAACATAGACTATATTTCGTTTATTACATTATTCGAATCAGATAAGTGTTGTTCATCACCAGGTCAACATTCGTAATAGCTATTAAAAAAATGGCCAGTTTCTAATGAGAAAAATAACGTATTTTTCTTTATTTTATTCATAGTACACCTAAAACGGCATAGAATTACTTATTAAAATATAAATGCAGCATACAATTATTTGTTAAATGACAAATTAATGCGTAACTTACATTGATACTCTGAATAATTGTTGCTAGCAAAATGGAATTGTCAACACAAGTATGATGTGTAGTTTATGTACGTTTCAAAATATGATTAGCTTTTGAGGTCCTCCAATTGTAAATTGTAAATCCCCACTATCCGTATTCTTTTTAACCCGACGTGCTTGTCATTATTGATGGGTAAGAGAAATGTTTAATAATTATAAACTAACGTCGAAATTGCAAATTTTCAAAAACTCAATGACTAACTAAATTTTGCAGAGATGCTTCTGTGTTGTTGTAAAATAAATCAATGTGACATAAAATAAGTAATACATAATATACATACATATGTGTTATTAACCCTTTGCACTCGGAACTATTTTAACTGGAAAATTAAACATTTCTTCCGATCTAGAATATTTCCATTCCCTATGATTTTTGAAATTTTATGCATATGAAATTGGTATAATACCTCATACAATACCTAAATGTCTAGTAATTGATTAGATATCGATATATTTAATAATGTAAACAATATTTTGAATAATGGTACCGCAATTTTTAGTGGTGCCTCAGAGGGGACAACCGACTGCAAAGGTTAAAGCAGTGAATTATAACAGTTATTAAAGTGAAGAAATTATTTACACGCAATTATTTCAATCAATCTCTATTAACAACTGTCTCTCACGTATTTCTATCAAACTTCATTCTCGTCACTATTCACACTAATTTACTAATAAAAAAATTAGTATACTAATTTTAAAAAAATTTTAGATTCTTTACTTAACTAAACCACCTTCACAGTTATTCGACATATGTATTCACGAAAATGTTTGTCATAGACAGATAAAAAAAGCGTTAGTCACAATGAGGTAAATCTTTCCATCTGACCTCCATTTTTTGACGAGTCCAGAAGCAACACCAACGCGAGTCCGTACGCCGTGTCGCCTGTTTATTCTCCTCGGTCAAAGGACATGATATCCATTTACAAAATCACCCATTTTTTACAAAAGGCGGGTCAACAAAGCTCCTTTTTTGTCGCGAATTTATCTTTCTGGCATACCTACTGCATCCAACAACACATTTTTAAGTAAATTTGAATGCATTCACGTAATTAGATAGCCCCTAATTACAAATATGACTTTAATATGAAACCTACCGTGCCTTAAAAGTAACTGGTACATATTCCCTTATAAAAATGACAAGACTGATTTTATTTAGACTTTGTGCGGCTTCTATTGTACTACGTGCACTACTAAAGATATCTATACAATCGTTTCTTATGAAATCAGTTTTATTATTTTTCTAATTATAAAATAAAAAACCTGGAACCGGTCATTTTGACCGGTGTTGGTAGGTTTAGTGTTAATAAGCCGCCCTATAGTGATTCTTGCCATTCTTTCAACGATTTGAACAGAAATTATTAGTTCTCAATAAATTCTATAAATTAGCTTTACTGTTTTTTGCTACAAGACTTTCGTATCCTTTAGTTTACATTTACACTGTACGAAAATATTGAAATCAGTGGAAAGCACAAACAGTGCAAAAATGGCCACTATTACTGATGGAATAGAGTAAGGAAATAAAGTAAGGATAATAAAGTAAGGAAAATAATGCTTTCAGTGACACTGTAAAAAATTTAATTCAAGTTTATCTTTAACGAAACAGTTGCATCCATTTTTTCTGTTATACAACACAAAAAAATAGTGGTTAATACATCCACTAATATCCACTAACTGTTGAAGTAACTATAATTCTAAAGTAAACTTTCTGTTAAAATATCAACTTTTGAGATTTCGAAATTATGATTCGTATATTTATAGTTCGAGAAAAGACCAATTTAACTATACTATGTACACATAAACATGCACACTACTGTGTAAAAGAAAGAAGCACCCAGTATAATTATAAGATATAATGACAAACAATATCTTTATGTAGAAATTATAGTGTACAATAATTGATTTATTGCATTTAAAGTATTAGATAATCCGCAATAACACATATATTCTCAGAACTATTCAATTAAACAGCGGAATCCTTTTTCAAAACTTACTGTGTTCTTATTTAATTTTTTACGCTTTTCTATTAAGTATGGCCGGGTGCTTCTTTCTTTTGCACAGCAGTGTATATATGACGATATAGCGCAATCGAAAAACGCTATAGCTACAAAAATTAAAAATCGGCACGGGACAACTTCGTCATAATTTATTTACAATTCGCTCGATTTCAAAGGGTATAGCCGGATTTTCCTGATTCCTGTCTTAAAACATCGTTTTATGTCTAAAAAAACATTGTGTAAAATTTCAAATGTCTACCCCACCGATAGGGGTGATATTGGGGCAAATTCGCCCGCACTTAAATGCAATTTGTTCTAAAACGAGAAAAGATATCGACATGGGATAAACGGCAAACAAAAGATATAGATACACTCTACATTTCAGATTTTTTTCAGAATTTTTTGCTAATTATTTTCTATAATCATATATTAGAAGATTTAGTCGCATTTTTACATGTATCAGCTTTTCCGTACACGCGCCGACTTCCCGTTCGCTCCCATCACTAGCCACCGCAAGGGGACTCGGTCGCTGCGCCGAGCGAGAACTTCAAATAGACATTTGAAATTTTACACAATGTTTTTTTAGACATAAAACGATGTTTTAAGACAGGAATCAGGAAAATCGGAGCGGGGGCCGCTGGCACATGCTTATCCGGCTATACCCTTTCACACAGTTTATTTTGTCACCTAATAACGTAATGTGTATAATGGGGATATCGTGAACAAATTCGATGATCGAAAAATAAGGTTTACTCCTTTCGCTGCACGCGTGACCGCGAGGATGGTTCCTCTGTGTGATTTTGTATAGATAGAATAAGGCGTGTGAGTAGGTAGTTTTATGTTGATTGCAGATGAAGTGAAATGATGCAAAATTAATTATTATGTGAACGTCAACTACAGGGTGTCTCAAAATTCTTTCAATATCCAGAAATGGGAGATTACTGAAATCATTTGAAGCAGCATTTTTCTTTGCAAAAATAAGAGCGCGACCTAAACGCGTGTTGGCACGCAATTGTCAGCCAATTGACACTTGGCGCGCCTCGCCGCGCCGGGCCGACTGTGCTAAACGCGTGTAGGTCGCACTCTAATTGATCCGTGTTTTTCGTTAATAACTCTTTAACAAAGCCGCGGACGCCATTTTTGCAAAGGAAAATGTCGCTTCAAATGATCTCAGAAACCTCCCATTTCCGGATGTTGAAGAAATTTTGAGACACCTTGTATACTCGGCTTTGGTATTGTACATACAGCTCGTTTCATGGATGCTTACTATAGTCGGCACTGATACACAAAGGTCGCGTCATGGTTGCCCGCTAAATAGGCACAGGAATTGAAAGAGTTAACGCCCTAATCTACTAATATAATGTACTAATCCTAATTTTAATGTATTTGTACATATATCGAAAATAATCAGTAAGTCATGGACAGACATGGTCTGCCATTGTCCGGTATCATTTAACATGCGTATTAAACAAATATTGAATTGAATTTTCTCCAAAGCAAAAGCGCTAACAGAAAACTGTTAATGTATATTTTTATTATTATTACCACGCTTATATTAGCTTGCCGAGTTGTTGTCGTTGTCGTTGTCGATGTTGTTGTATGCGTCAAATCTTGAAATCGAATTTTAAACCACTTCCCGATGAGTTAGAGACTTGAAACTTTAAACATAGCTCAGAACTCGGTGACAATGCAATATTAAAAAACAAATTTAAAAAAAAAACTGTGCGTCTAGGAGAAAAAAAAATTTTAATATTAACCGTCACACCTCGCCGCGCGACACACGGTAGTGAGTCATCGCATTCAGCGATCCCCACTCCACGGGCCAGCGCTCCCTACTTTACTACGCGTTCCCACTCCGACTCATCCTCACTCCACTGACTCACTTCGCACCGAAGGAGCTCAGTCCCATTCTGGACTTCATCAAGAGACGTCGTCTCTCGGAGTCATCCTCTCATTCTTTTGCATAATAGATCACTAATAATTCAGTAGATCATGTCATACAAGGCTTGCATCTCCTTTCTTACATCAAATTTAACAGAATATTTATTTATTTAGGCTATAAAAACGGGATAATAAATTATCTAATCATGACACAATATTTTCCTTTTTACAAAAGATCTTGGTTGAAGTGGTAATTAAAATCGATTACAAGATATGTAGACTAAAAAGTAGAAAATAAAAAATATATAAAAAAACTTTTTAAAAACCACGCTTATATTAAAGTGCACTAAAAAGGAGAAAATAATTTTTTTAGACATTAGCGACAATAAATAAAAGCGTGGAGCGCCCACGAAGATTGCGTCAATATAGTTTTGCGCTCCACGCTTTTATTTATTGTCGCTAATGTCTAAAAAAATTATTTTCTCCTTTTTAGTGCACTTTAATATAAGCGTGGTTTTTAAAAAGTATTTTTATATATTTTTTATTTAATATGAAATTCTTCAATGCTGGGTACAGTATCATTGCATTAAGGAGAATTTCTTAGACTTACGTTTGCAAGACATATGTACTTATGCAAAACATTTTCTCAAAAAATATGCATTTGCACAAACATCCGCCGTCTAATAACACTGTCGAACACCAAAAATGTTTCCATATAACTGTTGGGTGGATCTTATAGAGTTTTTTGCGCTGATTCCGAATCTGCCCTTAATTTAGAAAACTCTATAAGATCCACCCAACAGTTATTTGGAAACATAAAAAAAGTTGAAATTTGTTGGACAGTGTAATAAGAATGGTAAGATTAGCATCATCGAATCAAGCGATTTGCAAACAATGTATTCTTTCGAAGTACAAACCGATATGTTTCTCATTTACGAAGAATGCCAGTAAATCTCAATGAGAGCTAAAGATTTATACGCAGAAAGATATCCTCAACGTTCCACCCTACGCGCCGTACAATTGAATACATTTGTACAATAAATTGTTACAGCATGTGATTCGATAAGTGTCAAAGTGATAGAAAATACTACTAAACAAAAACTTTTTTATTACTATCATACTCTCGGAGTTATTGTAGGTGGCAATAGTTAGTGTCTCACCCTATATATTTTGGGGACTAACTAAGATGAGAAAAATCAGAGGTTTAAGATTAAGGGTCACCCTAATGTACAAACATATACTGATCAAATTATTTGTGCACATAAAGTAGGCCAGTAGGGTAACATTTTCTGGACTACGCAATTATTCTTCTCATTAAATACGAAAATTAATCACCAAATAGTCTGTATGTAAATAAAACAAAAATTTGTATATAAATCGACACTGATAAGGAATTTGGAGGACTAAAAGTTATGCATGATCTGGTCTGTTAACTACCATGATACTCCTAGAATGGTTTTACTCGTGGCTCGTCAATGAGGGGTTTATTATCTGCTCCCTGTTGGGAGTATTGTTATATTTAGGCACTACAGACTGAAGAGAATTCAAATCTCGTGGTTTGGTTACTATTATTATTACTATTTCTAGTAATGAAATATTGATTTCTTTGTGCTGATATGAAGATAAAAACTCTTTGGAAACAAAGTTGAGAATTTGGAGCAGTTTTGTTATTTATACAACGCAATCATTACGATTGTGGAACAATTCCACAAAACATGAAAGGATAATAAGGTTGTTAAATTGTTGGAAGATGTTTTTTCCCTGAATGAAAAATAAGAATATTATAGAACCCTTCTTTTGAAAACTTCTACAGATCTGAAAAGTTGAAAAAAAATCAGAATTTTCAAGTTACCAAAGTTCGCTGGTAAGAAAGTATCGCTAAAGTATCGATGTCGTCTCGAACTAGTCGACGCGACGGTCGATTTTGTCTTGTGCACGTGTCACATGTTCGCTGAAACTTGTCGAATGTTTGTTACGAACTCTTTGAGCGTTCGTGTGGACTGATCGTTTGATTTTTGTTCAATGTTCGTGGCGGGCTCGACAATCAGAAAAGGAAAACCACGCATATCGATTGATCGATACATTCCTTTAGATTTAGGTGAAAAGTAATAATTTCTGTAAAACAAGTCTTAATAAATAAATTGTGTAGTAAGTAAAAAATTGTATAAAAATAATACATTTGTATAATGAGATACTGAGAAATACGTATATGATAAAAATACTATGATATAATTAGAATAGATTGATGCTTATTGGGCAAAAACCACGTTACTATTTACAGACTACATTATAATATACATTATACATATACATTATATGATACTACATTATAATCCATACATCCATCCACTAATATCGTTATTTCATAGTGTAGATTTCTAAAAACCGTGTCCCCTAGAATAATGGTTAAAAACTGATAAAATGATGTAATTATTACAACTCTATAGGAAACAATATGCTTTTAGTATGTATTGGGTATCCTAATTCTAATATTGGGTATTCTAGGATAATATTAGGTTCCTGAAGATTAAAGTACCTACGTACGTAGTATACATACGTCAAGAAACAACAAGGAATTTTGATTATAATAATCTAAGTTTACTTAATCTATTTATTTCAATCCCTGATCTTATCTCGTGGAGGCTAGCGATAAGCGATCGACGTCTTTACTCGCGAGACCGGTCAACCGACGCACGACGTTCTCTCGGACAATAGAGAGAGAGAGAGAGAGAGAGAGAGAGAGAGAGAGAGAGAGAGAGAGTTAGGAGTTCGAACAGCTTTCCGTAACCGTCGAACGCACGATTAGAATATCGAACGAGAGATCAGTCAATCGTGATCCCGTTACGATCGGATCGATAATCGATCCCAATCGAAGACCGACGGTGCTGGCCAATCGTTTGGTTGTGGTTGTGTCACGTTCTCATGCACTAAGCATGGAACGCGCCCGATTTCTAGCGCGATGCCTACAAATCGCTTTCCGCCACTGCCTTTGTCTGTCGCGCGACCGACCGACCCCCCCCCCCCCCTCACTCCAACAGGCCACTTAGTTTCACCGCCCACCCATACATGGTTTTTGGGCCTTACTGTTTCTCGCTGCAGAACATAACGCTGCGGGATTCCTCCAGCCTCCGCTAGATGGGCAGCAGGATCATTCCTTTCTCGAAAATGGAAATGCGCACGGTCGCCTACAAGTACCGCACCAAGTGATAGGTAGAATCGGGGAAAACCCCAGTGGGATATAGTTTTCAAAGTGCTATCGCTGTTTTGCTTCCTGCACAGAGAAAACTTTGACCACTGCCCCGTTCGAGTCCGACCAACATCATGCCGCCAAAGAAGAAGAACATCGTCGGAAGACAACGAGGAAACAATGCCACTGCCACGGCCCTCCCTTAGAAACTCAGTCTGTAACTCCCCCTTTCGTTTTCACTTATTAAACAATATTAGAGTCTACCCCTTGCATACACCTTAGAATCATCCCTTTTCGTTCTAAACATTTAAAGTAACTCTTTTTTCATATTTTATTAACTTTTTCTCTTATTGTATATGTTATATTAATAAACTAGTTATTTATCTTGAAACTTGCGTCTACGCTCAATGAGCATCACGTTTTTAGTTTCTCCACTGCGATATCACGAATCCCACCTCGAGAACAGGTTGCCGCTCGTCCGTTCTCAACCTAAGTTACAGGCATTCCCAAAAAGAAAGCCATAGTACGTAATAGTTGCTCATTAGATCGTCGCGCATTCGCTGCCGACGTGTTCAGCCAATCCTAAACAAAGATTTAAAAATATTTTCCTTTTTGAAGGTCGTGCGCATTTGTTGTTTTGTCTACGATTTGATACAACACGACATTTTTGTTTAAATTTTCATTTTACATTTAAGTTAAAAACGATATTCTCGTTTGAGAAAAAGTTTCTAAAATTTATATTTATAAAAAATATGCTATTTTTGTATTATCATTTTTTGTAAATATAAGGTAATGAAATTTCGAAAGCACTGGAATCAGGTGATATTTTTATTTTCCATTACAGTGAGTATGTATTTCAGCATTGGTATGAATATGATGGTTACTATGTTTGAAGTGACGAATATGATTTAACTTTAATTTTGCATAATCGGTGCACCCAATATCAGAACGTGATAATTAGACTGCGGATCTTTATACGAAATAAAATACCCTTAAATCCATTTTATCCTTCGACTGTTTCACGTTTCATCTACTCATTTTTGTCATAAATGCATAAAATCCGCAGTCTAATGATAATGAATATGGATCTTCTAAAATGTATATATCTTAATACAAGAATAAAAAATATATAGAAAAACCTTTTAAAAACCACGCTTATATAAAAATTCACTAAAAAGGAGAAAATAATTTTGATAGACATTAATGACCATAAATAAAAGCATGGAGCGCTAAACTATATTGACGTAATCTTCGTGGGCGCTCCACGCTTTTATTTATAGTCACTAATGTCTATAAAAATTATTTTCTCCTTTTTAGTGCATTTTAATATAAGCGTGGTTTTCAAAAGATTTTTTTTATATATTTTTTATTTTCTACTTTTTAGTGGTTGGATATGTACTTTTACATATGAGGGGATGACTCCGAGAGACGACGTCTCTTGATGTAATCCGGAATGGGACTGAACTCCTTCGGTGCGAACAGTGCTTCGATTGAAACCAACTTTTTTCGCGCATGCGCGACGATTTCAGCCTCAGTAACGTAAGCTTCTCGGTAAAATGGGGTTCCTTGAGCACCCCGCAGGATGTTAAAAAATTATTAGTATATATGTTACGGTCAGTCTCTTGTTGTGGTCCACTCGTCCCGCCAATAACACCGGTAAACTCCCGCCAATATAACTGTCACACTGGCTACAGGGCCACAGCCGCCACAGGGCTCTGGCCGCTCTGCTACCCCATAGTAGATACGTTACTGTTTTCTCGCGCGTGCGCATAAAAAGTTGGTTTCAATCGAAGCATTGGGTGCGAAGTGGGTCAGTAGAGTGGGGATGAGTCGGAGTGAAAACACGTAGTGGAGTAGGGAGTGCTGGCGCGCGGAGTGGGGATAGCTGAACGCGATGACTCACTACAGCCGTCGCTCGGCGAGGTGTGACGGTTAATATTTAAATTTTTTTCTCCTAAACGCACAGTTTTTTAAAAAAATTTCCTTTTAATATTGCATTGTCATCCAGTTCTGAGCTATGTTTAAAGTTTCAAGTCTCTAGCTCATCGGGAAATGGTTTAAAATTCGATTACAAGATTTTACGCATACAACAACAACTCAGCAAAGGTAATATAAGCGTGGTAAAAAAGCACACCGTTTTGCACTTTTGTTGGCAATTCAATAATTAGTGACACATTGCTTTCTTTATAAGAGACCACTTATATCTAATTGTAAGTTGTCAATGATATTAATAAAAATGAGAATGACAGTGAGCAAATTTACTTTAGATTAAAAAATCACGATCACAGCATAAATCAAGTTCAAATCACGACCGCGATAGTGATTCTGCGGTCACTGTGACAAATCACGGTTAGTGATTTTGCACGCCATCACTACTTGCGACAGGCGAAGCGCGTTCTTTCTCCGTGGTAATGGCACCTTACTGGAAGATAACGGCGGGTGCTAAGGTGGGGACGATTTTGCCTCAATCGAGGGAAATGTGCCCTGCACTGTCGTACCCTTGCAAAATTTTGGTTTCTCGGGAATATTTGGTATGCTCCTATGAAAAATATATATGCAGCTCAAATATTCATATTCATATAATATTCATTATTAATATTCATCAATTTGTATTAATATTCAACAAACATTAAGTTGTAACGCAAATACATTCGAGATTGCAAATATAAATACATATGTTCTAATTTTAACATTTTACTTGTCACTCACTAATTGTAAATACATGTAACTGTGATTAAAGAGCAACCACTTATAGTCAACGATTTCATAATTGTTTGATTATAATCCTGTATTTTGTTAAGAGGTGAAAAAAAGGTAGTAAGGATAACTGAACGTATTTACGTTACACGACAACACCAATGTATGATTTTGGCAATCGCTATCATAAATTGTACTGATCTGTCACCAAAATCGTACCTACTCTTGAAATAGTAAAATTTGGTTTGCGGGTAATAACGTATTGAAACAAAAATAAATCCTTCTTTTTATAAAGAACATAACCGTCTTTTAATGATGTTTCGAAGATGAACTCTGAATATAGATTTAAGTATTAGAAATCTTCTATAGTAACGATTAAAGTCGTATACTTTGTTACCGGTAGACTACTGGTACATATTCTGGTTAACTAGCGACATTTTTTGTATAAAAATTTCACGAATGCGAAGAACCATGCATAGCACCAGAACTGTTACTCTGGAGTCTGGAGAAAACAAACAGGTATGTATGAAAAATAACACCGAGTGGTAAATATTAACACAAGTCACCGCTCTATGTACATGTAAATATATAGACGTAGTAATAGCAATTCGGCTTATTTGTTAACCCGTTTTGCACTCGGAAATTAAACGTTTCTTTCGGCCTACAATATTTCCATTCCCTATTACTTTTTGAATTTTATGGATATGAAATTGGTATAATACTTCATACAATACCTAAATTAGTAAACAATATTTTTGAATAATGGTACAGCAATTTTTAGTGGTGCCTCTCTCAGAGTCACCATTCAAGAACAAAGTTTGCACGGCTTTAATCGAAATTCTAATGAAAGTCACCATTTACTAACTGAAAGATTTTACTACTTGGAAAATCACGCTCAAGTCTCTTTCCTGTAGGTTCTGAGAATCGCCGCGCGTACCTTTAAGCAATGGTTTACAGCAATTCCTTAAATTATAAAAGCAACGAACGTTTCAAACGGGTCATTTGCTTTTTAAATGGCTTAAGATATTGATTCGCTATAAGGTGGTGTTGCTATAAGTACCCGTAGTAGAAGCTCGATCATAGGAGACAGGTATAGTAGAAGTTTGATTCGTTAAAAAATTATTGATTTTTATAAAAGTTTCAGAAATGTTCTTAGTTATACTTTTTGTTGGCAGAGTAGCATTTTATTTATTTTAGAGTAGCAGCAAAATGAATCTTTACATTAAAATTACGCCATTTTATTATTTTTTATAAATAGACAGATTAGATTAATATGACATTGAACTGCTTAAATTTCATTTAATAAACCTGTAAATCGTAAACAATGTCCAACCGTACACTACACAGTATACCTTGACTATCATATTTCAACATTTTTAAAGAAAAATAATTATAAGTATATGTACAAGATGTCCTGAAAATGTTGTACTTCCTTGAACGATCATTCGAAGTAATTTTTTCCTTTGCGAAAATGTTCTTCGCGGCCTTGTTAAGGAGTTATTAACGAATAACACGGACCAATCAGAGCGCGGCTACAGCAGACGGATTTCGGCTCGGCCAACGCCAACGCCATGCTTTCATGTTTGGGACAATTTGTTTACGTATAATATTATAAATAATATAAAACTGTTTCTACAAAGAAATACTGATATTAGTAATACTCATTAGTAACAGATGTAGTAGACTGCGGATGTTTATGCAATTTTTCATTTTTATAGATAAATTTGAAGAAAGTGAAACCATGTAAAATCTTATTTTCAGTAGTCGTTGTAGTTCTGGCAGTAGTCGTTGTAGTTCTGGAACAAATAAAAATCGTACTAAATTCTGTAGGATTTTATATTTGACCATTTTTTGCAAATTTTCAGAAGCCATAAATGCATAAACATTCGCAGTCTAGTAATGAGTTTGCCGACAACTGCTATACATATACATATACACATCATAACTTGGTATACTACTTACGGTTTAAAGTTAGGAGCATAACTGATCACGTGATCACACACTTTAAATCAGAATAACTTTTTTATGAATGGGCCAAACGACTTCAATTTCTCTCTAAGGCTAGAAGAATTACTTTAGTAAATGACGTCTAATAAATATGTTGAAAAAATGCATTTGGTCGGAATTGTGAAAAACAATAGTAACAATTGATTTTTACAACTTTTTTAGCTGGGCCAATAACGAAAATTTAAAAGATGTGTTTTGTAAACTCGTATGAATTATATATAATACGTTCTGAAAATTTCATTGAAATTGGTTAATAGGTTTACGAATTATAAACGATTAAAAGTGGTAAAAATTGCAGTTATAGGCCGAAAATCATGAAAAATTGCAATTTTTACCACTTTTGATCGTTTATAATTCGTAAACCAATTATCCAATTTCAATGAAATTTTCAGGACGTGTATAATTTATACTAGTTTACAAAACATATCTTTTAAATTTTCGTTATTGGCCCAGCTAAAAAGGTCGTAAAAATCAATTTCTATTATTGTTTCTCACAATTGACCAAATGCATTTTTTCAACATATTTATTAGACGTCATTTACTAAACTAATTCTTTTAGCTTTACGGAGAAATTGAAGTCGTTTGGCCCATTCATGAAAAAGTTATTCTGATTTAAAATGTGGGTGATCATGCAGTTATGCTCCTAACTGTATTATTAAAGTTTATGCGTGTCGTTAAACGGCGAGAATGACACTATACCGATTTTTCTGTAGTAGATAATAGTAATAACTAGACTGCGGATCTTTATGCATTTATGACGAAATTAGTTGAGTAAATATGAAATAGTAATAGATTAAAAAAATTCAAGAATATTGTAATGTTTTTAACGTAACAAAGTCGTTAAGGGATGAAATCAATTTTTATTTTAATTCCTGCTTCCCGTAATCAATGCAGAATATTCTTTACTTTGGATAACGATCAGCCAGCCAGTCTAATAATAAACGTCAAGACATTAACATGTGTAGTACTGAAATAAACATACGTTGAACAGCTCAACGATTGTGAAAACCGCTTAAACAATTTATGATATTGTTTCTATGTGGACTATTTTAATTTTATAAATTAATTATCCGGGAAAGTGCGAACGCAGTCCCGTCGCGACTAACAAATATTATACGTTTGAGATATTCTCATTAGGGATATTCGCAATGGTTTTCGGCTTCAACCTAAGTTCAGTGGAAGAACCTCACCCTGGAGGAACGGCCTTCGTGATCACGGTAACCTCTACGCCAGCCAGGTAAATGTTATATCTCTGTATAATCATGGTTTTAAACAATACATATCAAGTTTCAAAGCGCTGCGACGCTTATTTCAGGTAAGTATGCTATCCCTTCCTTCTGGACGACACTTCACATCTATACCGCATCATTCTAACTGCGGAAAAGCATTTCATCTCCTAGGCCCCCTAGCGGTAGATTTCTGAACCATTAGTATCCAAATAAGTCTAATTTTCAAACTATCCACTTGCCGTGTTATACACGTATGTAGACTCAGACTCGTGATGAAGCAAATGTAGCAAATGTATATGTTATAGATACAATTGTAATCAACATTTAAGCATTAAAATAAATATAGCCGTACAAAAAATATAAATTTTCTATTCTATTCTGTTAAAAATAAAATAAAACTAAATTCAGCTGTGATATTAGACAAAAACACTAATGATTTACAAACAATTAATATTTTCTTCGCTTAAGAATTTATATGAAGTTTGAAGGACGAATAAAAGCGTAATAATACGAAGGCTAATAATAGAAAGTTTTATAATTGTATGGTAAAAAAACTTGTATGATTATAATTAGATCTCTATGCAAAATAAAATTTTTATACATCAAAAAAATTGATTTTCTTCATTAATGAATTTTATATGTTTAACTCTTTTAATCTTTTTATTGTTCTGAATTGTACCTATTCATTTTTGTCATAAATGCATAAAATCCGCAATCTATTTATAATAGACAGCCAAAATTATCATGATCCACGTTCGAATCACCTCTAACCTTTGTTCAACCTTACGATGATAAAAATATAGTACTCATGTGTTATTAATGCACGTGTTTTCAATTACATAATATGAGATTACAAAATGAAATTTATTATGGATTTGTCTATTGTTAAAAAGGAAACATGTGAAATGATACTGCTTATAGTAGATATGTACTACATAAATGATAGTACGACAAACAGTAAACTGCACAAACAATATTTATATGAGACATGTTGAAGTTGGTCAACCAAGAAAGGAATAATTTCAGATGAATAATAATATTTAACCATTTTGGCAGTAGGAACTATGAAATTGCTATCACGAAGCCATACTTTGCTTCATTGAATTACGATAAGCGATGCCATTGATTTGATCGTCCATGAATACAAGGTCTGTCTTTCCATCGTAACCAATGCTCGTCCCAATCATTGTACTCCCTTTACTTATTTGTTGCTATGCTTTTGTCAATTATTCTATGTGTACGTAATGTACACAAACGTAAACACTGATTTAGTCACTGATTTACATGCCAAATGATACTTCGAATAATAATAAACCATGGGACGCGTTTACGTATTACTAACGAGCTCTTCGCACTTAACTAAGAAACAGACCTAGGTCATAACAGTTGATAAACATATCATTCGTTGTTGTCGCCTGTATCGCTGCCGACGGAAATCACTTTGAGCACTTATAACATAAACAGTAAGTTCAAAGGTAATCCTAATATTATCCTACAATTTTATCACATTTTTGGGAACTCAAGGTCACCTGAAGGTAATGACTTAAGCATATTCAAATGTATTTTTTCAGCCACTACAAGATCGAATAAAAAAATATGTTTTCCCGATAAAAAATATCGGTGACCTTGAAAAAACTATGAAAAAATAACAGGACAAAAAGGATTGTTCTTCTATAATATTCCTCCTTCGATACCATTTAAATTATGCCATAAATATTTTTTTGCGCCATTTAAAATTAAGGAGATATTTAGGTGGCCTCCTTCAGCTGAAACACCCTGTATAATGAGATAATCTGTTTTAGCATCTTTTGAAAACGTGTAAACCAAGTAAAAAGCAGAGTGTGACAGAAATTGCGATGAGAGTTTTTAGTGGTCGACGATTCAACGTTCTTTTTTTTATTGGATAATGGGTTGAGCAAAGAAATGAGAAGTGAGGAAATTAAAATTGGTGGATGAGACTGCGCAGCGCAGCGTCGAGAATCAGTAAGCAAAAAGAGGTATTGACCTATGCAACGATGTCGCGCCGCGCCATGTCGCTCAGAATAGACAAAGAACGAAGGATAGTGGAATAAGGACAGAGAGGAGAAGACCGTTAACTGAACCGACCGAAATCGCGACAATTAGATAGTTTGCTTACGTCAAGGGTTAACATGATATTAATATGTCTGTGACTTTAAAATCAGTTGATTATCGCGAGGAGAGCGACAAAATATTCGTTATAGGGGTAGATTCGTTTCCAGGAAGGCTTCCAGGATTGCCTTCCAGGAAGGCTGCTGGAAGACTGCGCCTTCTCATTTCTCGATAATGCAAAGATGGGTTTTTTCAGTAGTCAAAAGCGCTAGATAAAAGATCAAGGCTGAAATTCCGAAGACGTCCATGCTCAGAATTGGGTGAAATTTTGGGAAAGGATCCTTTTTACTAAAATGATGATTGTCAGAAGGATTTTTGGCGACACGAAAAAAATTTTTAATGTCACTCTCTACCTTACCGACCAAAATTTTTTATCTGGTTAGGCTGTGTTAGGTCTGGGAAGGAGGTGCCGCCGGATGCGGCGGAGCGCCGAATGGGGCCCCCGCCTGCTGGCAGCGCTGCTCCCCGTAAGAAGGGGGGCAAGGGGAAGGGCACCGTCAAAGTCCCTAAATGCCCGCAGAGGTCCGGCTCCGGGAGCTTGCGGACGTGGTCTCCCGGAAGAAGGCAAAGCGGGCGGCCAAAGTGGTCGCCGCGCAGCCAACTCCGGGACCCACACCCGCCGTGGTCACCGCCCAAAAGGAGAAGGCCCCTGCGCAGGCGCAGGGAAAGGGGAAGGGGAAGGCGCTGGCCGGCGCCATGGAGAAGGTCACCCACGAGGTGTCGCTTGAGCGTTGCGGTGGACGTTGCCCGAACTGTTTCATGGCCATCATGTTGAGGGTTCGCGAGGAGGACAGCCGCGCCAAGGCGATGGATCTCGCGGGCAAAATGAGGGAGGCCCTTGCGGGGAGTGGGGTTCAGGTAGGCACTCCCACGAGGAATGCGGAGATCCGTCTCCGGGGGCTTGGCATTGATGCCAAGGCATCATGGAAATAGGGACAACGATGTCTTAAAGGAGAGCTATCGATAGTTCGCCTAAAGGAGTGGGGAGCCCATGGAAACCTTTTTCCCGTGTTCGCACAGCAGGGAGCCGTCACCCGCGCTCGAAATTTATGACTTTTGACTCCGGCGCCGCTGTATGAGCGCACCCTTAAAGAGCGCGGGGCCCCCGAGGCCGCGCCCGCACCGGCCGAACCGACCCAGCCCCCCGATGAAGGGGGGATGGAAGTGGCGTAAGAGGCCCCGCCCTTAAGGCGGGATCCACAAGGGGATTGACCTCCTCCCACAATTCGGGGACGCCGGAGGGGGTCGTGAACGCGAGAGTTCCGGAACTCTCCGCGCTCACGGAAAGAGGGGCTAGTGCCGGGGGTATGCGAAATGCACCCCTCCGAGGGGCGGGCCTTACCGCGCGCGGAGACCTCCTCGTCCGCACTGACCGGAGAGAACGACAGGCGATCGCGCTCCGGCACGGCACGATGCGGTTCCTTAATTAGAGTTAAGGGGGGGGGGGGGGGTCACTCAGAATGGCCAGGTAAGGCAACGGGGGGTCATGTTTTATGCTATTAGCGATCCGTGATCCCCACGCATTGATCCTTGGGACGGTCGTGAGGTTCTTAGTCGGACGGTCCGACATTGGCTCTCCTCATCTCCAGCGATGAGGAGGGATATCCATTATGGATTTTCCTCATGTTAAAAGAAAAGGTCTGGGTTAGGTCTGAGAGATAAGAACATGAGTGGTACTAGCTCCAAACTACAAGGCAGTTCAGACAGACATGCAAACAGCGGGTCGCTGAACTGTCCTTCTTCGGGCACATTGGTTGAGTGGGAGGATAGGGCCCAAGGGTCCTGGATGAGACATTGTTTTTAGTGGGTATGGGGGAATACCTATCCCTCGAGTCCCACACAACCCCCATATGGGGGTGTACATGAAAATGTATTTTTTCCACTCATCCTGAAATTAAAAAAAAGCTCTGGGGTTAGTTCTAAGAGCCAAGAACAGGAGTGGCTCCGGAGCCGGACGACAGACTTCCGTGTAGAATTGCGAAAAGCGGGAAGACAAGTTTTAGTGGGTATACCTTCGCCCTAGTTTTATTTCGGCAAGGTGAGTCCCACACTACCCGCCGACCGTTATCTGGAGGGGGGGTTGCGTAAAATGCATTTCCCCACCGCCCTTGAACATAAAAAGAGGTCTAGGTTAGGTCTAGACGACACCACACAGAACCACCCAGTGTTTCTGAGAAGAAACGACTGTGGATAACCCGAAAAGTTTATTTTAAGAAGGAGCGGAAATGACATTAGTCTGAGTTAGGTTTGGCTAGATAACTGAAGTTGTTGTTAATCTGGAAGTGGAGTTAGTTTAATAATAGACCGTGAGAAATTTTTTGAAAAGAATATCAGGGTTAGTTCTGAGTTAGGTCTGGCTAAGAATTTGTGCGCGAAATGAATTAATTGGATTAGTTATAGAGGTATGAAACCGTGTAGGCCACCTACGACTTCGTCGATAAGGTAGAGAGTGACATTAAAATGATAAAAAATTTTTTTCGAGTCGCCAAAAATCCTTCTGACAATCATCATTTTAGTCAAAAAGGAACCTATTCTCAAAATTTTATTCAATTCTGAGCATGGTCGTTTTCGGAAGTTTAGCCAAGATCAATCTAGATCGCGATCGCCCTCAAAATTCCTATTTTTACGTGGTCTCCCTAGCAAATAATAATCGAATTGGTGTATTTTGTATTTCATAAAATTTATAGAGGGACGTAAAACAACTCCTTGCTCATCTTCAATGGCATTACATAATTGAATGGGTGTCTAAAAGAAGGGCTTATGTCAGTTTTTTAAATTTTATGAGAGCGCAATTTTGAACTCAAACGTGAATTGCAATAATAAAAACCAGCTAAAAATGACCCTCCTCAGGCCCTTCTTCCATTGGAAAAAGACTGAGAACTGAATGACTTTTTTAACGATTTGTTTTGTTAAATGTTAAGGGGGTAGACTCGTTTCCAGCATTGCCTTCTCGTTTCTCGATAATGCAAATATGGGGGTTTTCAGCATGTAGCATGTAGTTGTCCGCAGCTTTATGAAAATAGCTACATGCGCAACTTTATGCTTCCGAATAATACAAATTACGCCTCATAAAAATAGGACTTTAGATTGCGATCTAAATTGATCTTTTATCCAGCGCTTTTGACTACTGAAAAACCCCATCTTTGCATTATCAAGAAATGAGAAGGCGCTTCCCGCACTCTTGCAATCCTAGAATCGAGTCTTCCATCTTAAAGAACTTGACGAAAGTATAGCTTTGTTTAACAATGAGCATTTGGGTCTACCAAAAAGTATGATTAAACATAATTAAACACATATTTTATGCAAACGTTTAAATTCAGCATTTGCACTCGTTGTCTAATTATGTTTAATCATACTTTTCGGTTCCTTTTACGCCGTCTATAACAGAATAGTTTTCAATTTTGATATTCTTAAAAATGTCGATATTTTTCCTCAATTTTCAAATTTTGTGCAATCTGAATCGTCAACACAACTTTGAGATTTTTATCCGATCATTAGGTTGAACCATAACTTCTGCCGGGGGCTTTTTCGATTTCGAAAAGAATGGTTTTTCGATCCGGTCTAACAAATACTCCACTGACTTTGTCTGAATCGGATAACATAAATCGACCTTCAACGATCATTAGACTGCGGATCTTTAGGCAATATAAAAATTGTCTGCATCGATTGCAAGAAATAGAAACTAAATTGAATGTTATTTCTTTCCTTAACACTAAACCTACCACGAAAGGTCAAATGACCCATTTTAGATTTCTTATTTTACGATTATTGAAATTGTAAAGGTGTTTTCATGTAGGAATTTATTGAATATGTTTTTTGACTCCAGTATATATAATATAATATTATAATAAAAATCGCACAAAATATAAATAAATTTAGTCTTGTTATTTTTATAATACTATACATATCAGTCACTTTTGATGGTCGGTAGATTTAGTGTTAATGATTTTAATAGAGCAGAAATCATATATTGACATCTTCAATTTTTCAAATTTTACAACAATTTTGAATTTCATCTACTCACAATTTTGCTATAAACGCATAAAGATCCGCAGTCTAGTGATCATCTTTTGAAGCCACTTCAGATATTATAATTATGATAGATGATTCTCGATCGATAGATTCCGTATGTTTGTTTATCGTTGTTTGTGAATTCTGAGCTGCGCACTTATAATTCCGTTGAAATGAGTTTGGACGTGTTTGAACGCACTTATACGCTTCGGCAGGAGAATTTAGAAATCGCGTAATTGGCGTATTCCTGAATTCTACCCTCTAATGGGTTTTTACTACGGAAAAGAGAAATGCACGCCGATTTTCCTCTTCACTGCTGTGGAGCAAGCCTCCCTTTTAAGATGAACCACACATGAAAACTGCATTCAATTCGACGGTTATGGGTTTCCTTGACCGTGTCGAGTTTGTTAGTGTCTTCCTGTGATAGGGTTTATGGCGATATTGTTCTGCAAGTTACATAGTTGTAGAGGTTTGTACGAGCAAACTTTATCTTATACAATATCTAGTGTGGTTCGACATTTCTCAACAACATTATCGAACGCCAAACGTATTTAGTACATATGAAAAATGTCGGAAATATCATGCGAGAGATGAAGACAACAATCTGCCTTATGTATCCCTGATGCCGACCTCTAGTTGGTACGAAAAATGGTAGAATATAAATATAAACTATGTTTCGAGAAAAAGCTTTAACCTTTTGCGCTCGAGTGGCGCACCACTAAAAAAATATGTTGGCATCTAATCAATTACGAAACATTCAAGGGGACATTACACTTTCCCGGTCTAAAATTTGAATAACTTTTATGGAACTGATAAAGTAATGATAAAACATTTTTTGAGTCCGTAATTTTTTTGACATACATATATCTTAAGTCTTCATATACAAGAAAAAGTATCTATATAATTTTGTAAATGATTTTTTATAGGGATTTTTTTGCAGCCTCACGGAAGTCATTTTAAAAATTTTGTTTTTGTTCGAGCAAAAATTCACAAAATGGTGGACCTCCAAAGTTGGTGGTCTTAAAAATAGCGTTTTCTTCATAAAAAAACGTTAAAAATACCCTATACTGGGGCTATTGTTGTGTAGAAGAACATATTAAAATCTCACGCCAATCGGTTAAATGGTTTTTAAGTTATCATGCACGCCGATTACAAAAACGTTGTTTTCAGAAAAACGTGTTTAAAGTTCTGACAAACGAATTTTCACGTATAAAATCTACTTACGTTCAATCAGATATGCTTGCTATAATCGTCTATAACTTCGAAAGTATTTCGAATTTTCCTCTGAAATCTTCAGAGAATATTATTGAAATATGATACTTCCTAAAAAGTCGATTTTTCCGACCCGAGAAAGTGTAATGTCCCCTTAAGTATTTTATGAGGTATTATATCAATTTCATATCTATCAAATGAAAAAAATCATACAGAATGGAATTATTCTAGGTTGGAAGAAATGTTTAATTTACCAGCTAAAATAGATCCGAGTGCAGAAGGTTAATCTGGAAAATCGCATTAAATACATGTAACATTTCTTCTATATATTAGCACTTTACGTTGTTTTAGAAATTTAATTTTTTTCAAATCATGAAAATATTAAGATCAGCCAACCATTCCATTTAGGATAAAGATTCTCTCATCAGTGAAGACAATTTCTTTTTATTCACAATGTGTGGGATCATAATGGCATCTCCTTTATATTTTTTCCTTTGAATGTGTTGCAATTCCTCAAGGAGCTGTTGTACTAAAAATTAAACTCCGCTTCTTTTATGATTTGTGGGAAAAGTAATGCTGGATTCGATACTATTCTTCAAATTGCGTGCGGAGGAATGCGGGTGCCCGGAATTGTGAGTCGGGTCAGATCAATACCCCAAAAGTTTGATAACGCATAAATATATCCGGTTATTCGTCATTTCGCAACCCAACCTTCGATCCGAGACCCCGATTTTCATAATCTGAAAACGTTTCGAAACTTAAAAGTTTAAATACTAGTTTGAATTGAAAAATTGAGTCCTGAATCAAGAGCCGGGTCTCAAATTAACAGTCGGTTCTCAATTAGATCGATCTAGCTCGGGACTCGAGGATTCAACTAACTAACTTCAGGATTTCCTTCTTCAAGTTTGATATAATGTTCTCTTGAGTTTTATTCAATTGTTTCCATCGATACGTTCCATAATTCACACTACACTGGAAATATTGGGTTGGAAAGAAAGTTCGTAGCGTTTTAAAATTAAAAATCGAAGATAAAATTAAGGTATTTGTTCATGTGTTTATTCAATAACACGAGAAGTTACCTCGAAAATGGCAAAAAGTAATAGAACAGAATGAAAAATATGTTATTGAATAAATCTATGAATAAATATCTGAATTTTAGCTTTCAACTTTAATTTACAAACGCTACATATTTCAAATTGTTGGAAATGAATGAGCACCTCCAATATAAACTTCCACAAATAGTGAGCAGGCTTGCCACATATCACTAAAGGACAAATAGGTTTTATCTTCTTATGTATGGTTAATGTTGCACATTTTGAAGTATGCCGAAAAATCTAGGGTATAAATAAAATGAATAAAATAAACAAATAATTCTAGAAATACATACCTTCATTGAATTCACACACACAAACATATTTAATAAAACAAATTACAAAGAAATTTTAATCTTGTGTATTTTATTGGAACTAATGACCTCCTTTTCAAATATCTCATATGAGTGAATTCTCAATATGGAAGTATACAATTGAAAAAGGAATATATTTCTATACCCCCCCCCCCCCTTCTAGTTCCCCGGATATTCAATAAAATACGTTTTCGATTCTTAACATGTTTTACTTATTTTACTTATTTCTAATAAAATAAAATTTCCCTATGCCCGCTTGTACCACTCGTCCCGAGTCAAGCCGCGCGTAATACACAATGATCCTTAATCTAATGGAAGGTCAGGAATACGAGGAATAGTTTGAATATGATAATACTGTATTTATTAACGCATCTTATTGATGTGATTACATATCATGATCAAAATGGTTGCTATTCTGAGCTCTCTTAACACTAGAACTACCAACAGTTAAGATTTTGTCACAAATCACCTTTGCTGACCTTCAAAGACCTTAATGTTGCACCTCGTTGGATTCGTCTCAATAGCCGCTATCAGAAAACAGGTACCAAAACACAACATTCTATTAAAAAAAACAAAGGTGATCTTCACATCTCTCTGAAGCTTCTCCACCTAGCAAACAAAAGATTAACGCCACTCTACTGTTATCCTATACAACTTTTATTTCGAAAACTTTTTTACTACTACCATACTCTCGGAGTTATTGTAGGTGGCAATAGTTACTGTCTCACCCTGTATATTTTGGGGACTAGCTAAGATGAGAAAAATCAGAGGTTTAAAATTAAGGATCACCCTAATGTACAAACATGTACTGATTAAATTGTTTGTGCACATAAAGTAGGCCAGTAGGGTAACATTTTCTGGACTACGCAATTATTCTTCTCATTAAATACGAAAATTAATGACCAATTAGTATGTAAGTAAAACAAAAGTTTGTATATAAATCGACACTGATAAGGAATTTGAATGACTAAAATTTGTTATGCATGATCTGGTCTGTTAACTATCATGATACTCCTAGAATGGTTTTACTCGTGGCTCCTCAATGAGGAGTTTACTATCTGCTCCTAACAATACTTAGGCACTACAGACTGAAGAGGATTCAAAGCTCGTGGTTGGGCATATGTTCCAGAAGGTCACCATTTATAATTCACAGCGTGCTCACGTAGTACAAGTATACGTATATGATCGTATCCACGTACGCGTATACATTGGTGTTCCAGAGGCTAGCCGTAAGTTTCAGACAATTTTCTGCTACGTTGTGATCACTTTTATCGTGGCCCGGAACGAGCAAAACATATAAAAGGGTAAAGAAAGAAGTAAAAAGGACAAGACACGACCTAAGAGGGAGTAGGGCAGAAATACAAACAAACAGAGCGGTGATAAGATGAGGAAGAAGAAAATGAAAGAACGAGAGGAAATAATACGTAATAAAGGAAGTCACGAAATAAGAGAAAATTGTCTGCGCGTTACATCACTTCACATCCCACATGTATGTATATGTATGCTGTACCCGTACCGGTATTTTCATTTTCAATTGTTATAATTCTACGAGTAATGCAATAATTTTAATAAAACACGTTATTAATTACGTTCCATCAGGAAAAATGCAAAATATTGTGCAACGGTTCTTCTATATTTAAATTGATAATTATGAAAAAATTCCACAAACGAAATGTTTATTGGAAAGTACAGTGGGTGGGACACCGGTACTTCTACAATCAGCTTCTTTTATGTAATTTTACGCAAACAATGTTCCATCACTGCAATTTCAACTTTCGTACTTATATCAACAGCAGTGAGTATAAATACATCTTTAGACATTTTACTAAAAAGAAAACAAAATTTCGCTACTAACATTGTGTAACTATTCAGGGAGAATGTCCGCTTTTAAACGACAAGAAATATGTGGCAACACTTTGTCAATAATTGTCCATCTAAATGAGGTCGTCTTACATCTCTTCGAATTATGAAGAATTAACATAAACGTAATCATTTAATTATTTTAAATAACGTTTTACGTAATATTTATGCTATCAAATGCTATCAATGTCCACCTAGAATGTTTTCTCTCCAAGATATTTTCGGCATTTTTATTTTTTATTATATGTCGTATATATAATATGATATTGACACAACCTTAATTTTCAAAAATTGAAATTGTTTATCCTCCGAGGATAATCTTGTTTATCCTGCTTCAGACGTATTCACATCGAATTTATACAATGGATTTAAAAAAATTAAATATTTTCACTTGTTCGTACCATCTGTTTAATAAGTATTCATTTTTTATAACAAAAATAAAGTTATTTCAATTTTTATGACAGATTTTGTAGGTATTTTATATTAGATAGTTTTTATTTTGAACTGTCAATTTTCACTTCTTTTGTAAAAACGTGAACGAAACGAAAATCGTGAAAATCTACAATTTTGACCATATCTAAACGTTTGTAGCTCATTGCAATGTCGACTGATTTTGATAAAATGTTTAGAATATGTTTAATTGATACAGATTTACGAAACGTGTTTTCTAAATTTTCGGTACAAGCTCACATAAAAAAGTTTCAAAATACAACTTTTATTATTTTCTCTGCAATTCCAACAATTTGCAATTTTTTTCAAAAATATTTGTCACGTGTAGCAAACCAATTGTTTTAACTTCTGCAAAAATTTCAAATCGTATATTCCAATATTAAAAAAGTAATAGTCTTTTTAAGAGGGTAAGAATATTAGTCGGAGTCACTGTACATATTTATTAAATTCGATACCTAACACGTGGCTGTTTATAACCTCAACCGATTAATTAACAACATTTGGTCATAAGCAATGTTCATATGTATACAAATGTTTATAGATGCTTAAACATTATATTCTTCAACATGGAAATGCAGAACAAATTTTTGTATTGTAAATTACGAGCTAAGTATACTAAAAATGTATCATTTCGAATAAATATATATAAATAGTTCTTTGAAGTTATATTTATTGTGTGTGTGTATTTATATATATATATATACGAAATAAAATGACTTTCGTTAACTATTCGAATTCACTGAGGTGCGGTACAATAAACAAAATGGCACGGTGGTTTTTACTAGAAAGTTCTCAAATAAATGAATAATAACGACACGCCGAAGAATGCGAATAAAATACTGCAACTGCTACGATATACAGTGTTATGGTTTACATGCTGAATATAGCCGAACGATCCAGTAATTGGAGTATATTGATAAACACGTGTGCACAAGTAAATGTTGGTGAACGTATTGGATTTCGAAATTAGAGAACATTTAATTGAACATTGTTTCCAGCAAACGACGTAGCGGTTTGTGGAAATGCCAAACATCGGTCAACCAAATTATTGTTTACTCGTAACTTTTAACAGAAACTGGAACTAAGAAGAAAGAAGGAAGATTGCCTGCGGTAATATTATTTGAAAATCATCTACCATAAAAACAAAGTATTTCGTTAGAATCGTGGAAGATGAATAAATATTGACCCAACTCGGAATTTCCCAATTTAATTAGAAGCATGAAGAACAACTTGATAAAAACGTAAAATTGTTCGTACTTTTGAAATTAGGACAAATTACTACAATACTACAGGCTACCATTTAAATTTTGATGAAGGACATTTTTATTGTTTTTTTTTTTCAATTATTAGCGGTGTCATTATATGTTTAATCCTTAGCACTCGAGTGGTGACTCAGAGTCACTACTAAAAATTGCTGTACCATTATTCAAAATATTTAATTATTCCAAATATAAAAAGATTAATATAGAATGGGATTCTAGGTCGAAAGAAATGCTTAATTTTCAAGTTAAAATAGCACCGAGTGCAAAGGGTTAATATCTAGACTGCGGATTTTATGCGTTAATAATAAAACCGAGGAGACGAAATGCAAACTAGTAAAAACATCTACAGAATATAAAAATACTGTTGTACTATTTTCGACTGATTAGAATGACTAAGAAATGAAATTGATGTCTTGTAGCTCCACTGTACCTTGCACCATGTGCAAACAAATTTCTACACAAAAATCCGCAGTCTTTTAATAACGTATTAAGACTTCACAAAATATGTTGAACGTAGTAAAAGCATGTAATACAATGCAATGGCAGTTTGCTTGATGTAGATGTATTTGGTACGCCCACGCGTATAATTAAAGATCAAGAAAACTACTACAGTAAAGTCGTGATCTATTTAGCTCCCTGAGGATCACTGTTCCTTCGCCTACCCCTTCCACTGGGAGCATCCCCGCAATGGACCGAGAAGCTCGAGTTGCCGCGCGGTCCGTGTTTACATGCTGTCCTTTTCTACGTTCGGCATCGTTTGTACCTTCGGCGCGGTCGAAACGGTCATAAAAAAATAGTTTCCCTACACGATCTCTGTCCCTGCTCGGAACAAGCGATGGGAGCTAGATCGCGACTTTACTGTACATATAATGTAAAAAAAACAAGAAGAAATTGTTGTAAAATAATTATGGTGTTCTAGATCTGGTGGTGAAATAAGCTGGAGGTTTTTATAAGGAAAATTGAATCAAATATACATGTAGAATAAATTTTCGTAATTATTTATAATAGGGTATTCAGGGTGTAAAGCGACAAATTTTAAGAAAGTGGAATGAAATAAAATCCTATTTATTTATTTTGTAGATCCGAAACCACTTTTGTAGATCCAAAACAAATAAAACTAGTACAAAATTCTATCGTATTTTATATTCTAGTCTTTTTCAGAAGCCATAAAGGCATACGGATCCGCAGTCTAGTGATTAATCTTTTCTTTCAATTCGATAAAGAATTCCGTGCATGTTTTGCGGTCAGAACGATTCCTGCGAGTTGCCCGAGGTGCAGTTTCCTTTTTACTGTTTGTTAGAACTCCGGGATTTTTTGGCTAGGTCGTAAACTTGCATCTTCATTTAGCCAAACCACGCAATGATTTTCGCGAGCGATTTTCCGGCGTGAAGAAATTCGTGTACTACCACTCTTCGGTCGTATTCTCGGTTTATGACTCGCATCTTCCTTCACTTGTTCACTAATTGGTAGCTTATTCAGTATGTATAAAGAGTTGTCTTGCCAGCAGTTGCTTTGGTTATATTTGCTTTACCTACAACTTATTTGTGGAAAATATTCCGGATATTTCTCGACGGTCCTGTACATAGGTACATACGAGGTGTGTTCAAAAGTTGTAATTTCGCGGGTTGTATTAGTCCGATTCAAGTAATTTTTTTGTTGTTGTGTTGGTAAACATGTCTGATAAGTGTCTGAGAAAAATGAAAATTCCCGTTATTTTTTGAACATACCTCGTATGTACAGGGTGTAAAGAAATTATATGTTGCGGCTACCATAAGATGATTCTACACCCTCGATTTGATTGAAATTGAACTAAGGAAGATGCCGCAAAATTGACCTTGACCTTGAATTTTGAGGTCAAAAGGTCAACAATTTTTTAAAAAATTGCATCATATTTTAGTTGTCGAGAAGGTCAAAAGTGCAAAAAGAACCATGGGTCGCAACTCAACCGCGACAAGAAAAATATAATGCAAATAAAAGAAAATTATTGACCTTTTGAGACTCACCCTGTATGTACAGATTTCCCAATCAAAACGCAAACTATAGTACCGTGCGTATGTTTTTTTTTAGGTCACTCATGTTACACTAGAAATTTACATCTTTGCCGGATAAATCCTTAGATTTATTACAGCTGGAGGTCGAAAATCTTGGAAAACTGCCATTTTTATGATCGATTTTGATGAAATTTTGAAAATATATATAATTGACACAGATTTACAAAAACTACTTTTTCAACTTTCAGTATAGGCGCACATAAAAAATTTGTGAAAAACAACTTTTAGTATTTTCTCTGCAATGAGGATCACTTGTAATTTTTTTACAATTCCTTCTTCACGTCATGTAAGTGAACTAATTATCCTAGCTTCTTAAAAAAAATTCAAGTCATGTGGTCTAATATAATATTAACACTAGGTTTACGGAGGTCTAGAAATAACTATTTCACATTATTTTATAAACATAACAAGAATGTGTCTATCCAAATTTTTGGCCATTTTTCCAATAGTATATATCCCAAGAAATAAATTTGGTAAATAATTCCTCAGGAAAGCATCTTTACAATCTTAATAATCGCAAATTAAAAATATTAGAATCCGTCATTTTAGGGTCCCGTAAACCTAGTGTCAAAGAAGTTGTCGTCTGTATATATTTTATTATACTTTTCATCATTAGACATATAACGTTATAATATTATATTATATAACGTAATAATATTATTTTGGTAAATCCTTTACTATTTTGTATGGCCATCTTTTACCTTAGTTGCTGCGTCGACCCTTCTCGTACAGCTTTCAATTAATTAATAACCTGAATGGGAATGTTCTCCTATTCTGGTCAAACAGTTCATCTACATTTTTTGATTCACTACATTTTACAATAAACCCAAGAAAATGTGTGCTTTTTTAATATAAATTATATTTAATCATATATTTAATATTTAACTTATATTTAATATAAGTATGATAAAATGGAGTATTAAAATCTACAGCATGGTAACAAGTATGCTTCATTTACAGAGATTTATTCGAATATGATCAAAATTTTATCATCATTTTATGATCATTAAAAAACTCATTAAAAATCTATTTAGGAAAGGGGGGGAGGTGGCTGCAACTGCACTTTGAACAAAAAGCGACATTGCATGCAAGTGTAATGATATGAAAATTATTCAATGATTTAATGGTAGAATAAATTGACTTTATTAATCAGTCTTTTAACATGAATCTTCGAGAGTTCAGCATAGGACGAAGGGTTCGACCGAGAGTTCAGAATTCTAAAAATAACGTCCATATTGTATTCCCCCGGTCCGGTCGGACATAATGAGTCTTCGTGGCGACAACGGTAGTTTACAAAGAAATCGTCGGCTAGATCGTGCGCCCGCTCGTCGCAACACCTATGATTTGCGACAAAACAACCCCCCACCCCACTAGTCCACCCTTTCCTTACAACAAGAAGGTCCACACGAGTTGTCGTACGTGCATGTCCTGTTCACATGTGTATGTGTAAAACGCCACGCTCGCATAACACATATTAACTCTGCACCGACAAATATAGGGTGGATAAAAAATTAAGGTCAAGTTTTTTTCAGAGACGGTGTATACCGCCGCTCAAAAGCTTCGAATCAACCATAATTGAATGTCGCATATAACTACACTGATGTTTATGCAAATATATCTTTCCAGAGACTAATTTGCAATAGAATGAGTTAAAAAGGAACTTACATATATCACTTGTCAAAAGATATACAGTAAACGCCTGTTAAGGACTGAACTGAATTTCAGTAGCCTTCTTGGTTATTCCACTTGGTGCCGTCTTAAAAACTCGAAGGACCACCACTGATGTGGACTTGTGGACTCTGAATGTGAATGTACCGTTTGTTCTAGTCTCTGGTTGATACTGAACTCCCGATGCAAAAATCTCTTACAAACTACCCCTACGATCAGGTCTACTGACTCGCTCCTTGGGGCCTTCCCCAAGTGTAGGGTGAGGGTGACTGGGCCGCTGGTGTTTCCCAGATGCTTAATTTTCTACCTGACTTTCGGCACTGGGATTTTACGGTAAGGTTTCTTATACCTGGGAGGCTAAATTGACTGCATAATTGTGTTATGCATAACCTTCTAATTGTGTTCGTTATTGTTGGCTGGCCACGTGTTGGCTGCAGACCGGTCTACTAAAGAAATGGCAATGGCACGATGCTAAATTGGATTTACTGAAAAACTCCCAGATGGTCGACCGTACCATAAAGTCATCCCTAAGGTCCTCGCCTTAACAACGCCCCTTTACTGTCCGGGTTCGTGGGCACGATCACTGTTCAGTGCCTATCAACTCCACTGCTCTTCTGTGCTTCTCTATGTTCGGCTCTCTATTGAAGTCTCGCTCGGCGGACTAGACGCAGTCATAAATCAAAAATAGTGTCCGGGTGCGATCACTGTCCTTGCAAAACACGGCTGTTGGACAGTAAAGGGGCATTCACTGTATTAGGTGGAACATAAAATAACGATTCTATTAAATATTGTATGAAGTTTCGTATTATATTTTGCATATTCGCGTGCTATAAATACATAATGTTATACACGAATAAATATTTACCTTTAAAATTTCTAATCGCAAGAATCTAAATAAGGGAAAAATAAATTATCGTCGCATGAAATTATGGCATTACGAATAAAAAACAATTGAATGAGTGTGCGAACGGAGACTTCTAATACAATGATTGTAAAATTATAGGCAAACAATTTATTAGTATTCTATATTAGTATACTGTTCGTTTCGTGCACCAACCCCCGCGGCGCAGCGCATCGCGGCTTCGCCACTCGGAGTTTTTGTGGGTGACAGAACTATTTTATATAATAGAAATATAATCAATTATTTTGAATTGAAAGTACCCCTTTCTCTCTCTCTCTCTTAAGGTTTCATATTTTCGTTGATCTATTTTTTGTTCCGTTTCTTCTACTTACCTACTATATCATATCAATGTTTTCCAAAATTTATTTTGAATATACAGGATACTACTAACGGAGTGAGACAAGTCGTCATTTTTTTTGGGAACGTCTCAAACTATATATAATTAATTGGCAAACTTCGTAATACGAAGATATTTTTTGTGATATCTGAATACAAAGAAAAACTCTATTCACTAAATTCACAGAACACAAAGAATAAAAGATTTCAAAATTTGTATACGTATCTAACTCTTTGAATTTTCTACATTACACACAGCCTGAAGTAATTATTCGTATTACTAATTGTAAGCATTTAAGCGTAAAGTTGTTTGAAGAAATTCATATCGAAATGTATAATAGGTTCGTATAAAAATAGAACTTTATAGTATACATGCACATGACGAAATATCCTGCATACTGCACATATTTAAATAGCACTTATGGAAACTCACAATATACACTACCGACCAAAAGTTTGGAATCACGGAGTAAATTCAGAGAAACAGAAGGTTTATAAGAAGAACTGAATGCCTTTAGGATTTAGGACAACCAAGAAAGATTAACTTGTCAAAAAACTTACGAGCAGTATGTTTTACATTTTGTATTACTTTTTTTATCAAGGAATGCGTATTTTTCCTCAAATTGCTCTTTCATTAAAAAACCGCCTTCATTTTTAATAACAGCCTGACATATTCAGGACATCCTGGCAATTAGTTTTTCGAATGTTTCTAATTTGAAATTTTTCCATGCTTCTTCTAGAAGTTGCCAAAGATGTCCTTTTAGAAAAATGCATTCCGACCATTGTCTTATACTGGGTGTATAAACTACACAAGATCGTTATGAACATAAGAAAATGCTGAAATCTGTTTAGAAATATTATTCAACTAGGTAATATTTGATATTATAACGTTGGATCATTTAAAAATTTATCGATATACGTATTCGATTTTTACAAAAATCAGCAAGTGATTCCAAACTATTGGCCGGTGGTGTACATTGTACATATAAAGATAATTTAAGTCACTAAGGATTCACTACATTGGATGTCACAGGACGTCACTACATTGAGATAAAACTACAGAATAAACACTATAATGAATTTCATTAAAATTAACATTCAATTAGCCTCTTTCTTTTGTATATCTATTTAATGAACTTATAATAAATAATTCACGTACAGAATATTGTAGATCGTTACAATAAAGAGACGATACATAATCGATTACATATCTGTTCGGAAGTATATCGCAGACGACGCACGCATCATCACTCTATTCACCGGCGTTACAACATCCCCCCTACCGGCCGTCAACCGCGGACATCCCAGATGGCGTTGGGCCTGTTCGATGTATCGAGCACGATCGCACCAACATTATTGTCACTAAGAAAACATTTTTACTCATTATGTAACCATTTAATAAGTCATGTGCGACGTTATCTTTATCTCTATATATAATAAAATCGTGTCTGGATGTATGTATGTATGTATGTTTGTAACGGCATCACTTGAGAACGGCTCAACGTAGAAAGCTGGGGTTTGGACCGTTGGACGCGGCATTCCCACGGGAAGGTTTAAGAGCAAAAAAAATTCGAAAAAGCCCATTGGTCCAAAAGTTGTGACGTAATAACCTGTTTTTTCCCCTCTTTTGGGCACGTTTCTGCTTATAACTTTTGATCGAATGGACTTTTTCGAATGCGGTTTGCTCTAAAACCTTCCAGAGACAGAGACGGAGATAGAGAGAGAGAGAGAGAGAGAGGGCAATGCGAAATGGAATTGAACGAAATAGATTATCACAAATACGTTCAATACGTATATGCTTTTAAAAAATACTGTGCCACAGCCACGCGTGGCGGGGGGAAGCTAGTGTACTATATGATCGTTACTTGCAGTGCATATGCACATACATACAGGGTATCTCATAATTCCTTCAATATCCGGAAATGGGAGGTTTCTGAGATCATTTGAAGCGACATTTTCCTTCGCAAAAATGACGTCCGCGGCTTTGTTTAGCAGTTATTAACGAAAAACACGGACCAATCAGAGCGCGACTATAGCGGATTGATTCTGGCTCGATCAACGGCGACGCCACGCTAAGCGGGACTTGTCGCCAAGTCGGTCTCCGTTCGCTGTAGCCTCCCATTTCCGGATGTTGATGAATTTTGAGACACCCTGTATTTCCTTATACATATACATACGTATATATTTAGAATACAAGCAATTTAAAAATTTGTTGCATTATAAAAATACTACTGACAGTTTGTCAATGCTTATTGTGCAGTTATTATAAGTTTCTTTTAGCTATCGTTATATGTATAGGTAGATGGTGTTTCACGTAATTTGACAAATGTTCCGTCGCGCGCAACCGTGTTTCGTCGCGTAAGAACCGAGGTCCTCCGTAGAACCTTTAATTTATGACTAGCTCGCGACAAAGGGACCTTTTGACGAGCTGGTGACCACTCCAGATATGGCCCAAAAGAGTTTCTTTCCGCTTTTGGCTTTCCAACGCACCATAAATCTAGTCCCTGCGAGGGATCCTGTTCGCCCGATAAGTGCGGTTTCAAGCGACGAAACGTCTCCGTTGACAAGCCAAGTATCGCCCCACTCTTTCCCCGAGATAGGCCTCACGTAGAGCAACGGGAAGAAGATCTAAACAATCAAGAATGTGCTGATTGGTAAATGCAACTTTCGGCAGGAACCAATCAGTACATTTTCTTTCTCACCGCGTTCAGACGAGAAGTCGAGTTCAATTAGTTCGTTCTTAGCTTTCGACTAAGCAACACCATTCAGTTCTCGGTAGACAAGTACAACGCACCGGCCATTGTCTTGTCAATCATTCATACAAGTTGCAAGTTGTCGTATTCCGATATGTTATTGTTTAGCGATTCGGACAACCGATGATAACGCGATCATATTATTCGAGATCCCTCGCGTGCGCTAGCGTCCAAGGCAGGACCTGCTAGATTAGCCTTACTGACGAGTCCCCTAGCAGGTCTGGGACGAAACGCTCTTTTAACGTGATTTCAGTTACCCTTAATAAATAATTGTCTTGCGATCACGTACCCATTGAACCGGCTGCCCAATATTAATTTGGCGGGCAGTACAGTCGCGAAACGACCCGCTCGCAACAAAACACAAATATTATCTTTATAATGATTTTGACTTCAATTTGTATACAGGAAGTATCTGCTGAACAAACGCACCCTACACTTATTTGTAGCAAACAGTAGACACTTCTAAAAAAATCATGAAGTCTTCTAAACGTCTCCATCAGTCGAAACTATTTAATTGTGTGTAATGGAATTTTTGTCTATCATCCACCATTTTTTTAAAGCAATGGCTCCTGTAAACAGCGTGAAATGTTAAATTTCATTCAAATGTTTTTTTCGGTATATTTATGGATTAGTTTATATTTAACATTTGCAATTTGTTACTACAGTTAATAAGAGCAGAAAATATATTGTACTTCCACATTCAATACTTACCACAATTAATTTATTGCGAATACAATGTTTTATTATCTTACGCTTAGACGATATAATTAAAAACAAATATCTATCATGTACATTAAAATTTTTTTTAGAAACTGCATGACTTTCATTGAGATTTAACTAGCAAATTAAAGGGGAACAAAATATTTCCAGTGAATATCGTACAAAACATTTGTGTTTTTTTTTGTGCAGACTAAAAAAAATAAAAAGTCCAAGTATTAAAAGATACAGTGACACAGTTCACATATTTTCGTTTGAAGAAAATGTCGTATAGAAGCAAATCTTAAATTTAATTTGGTTAATACCAAATATAATATCTGATGATGCAAATTTATAAGTGTGCACTTTTTGGAAAAAAATAAATGTTTTCATACTTTCGCAGAAAGACCGAGTATCCTTTTTTAAAAACGACGACACAATGTCATGTAGATTTAAATAATAGGAACGGAGATCATTAGCGATGACCTCCTACTTAAGAGAAATTTCTTTCTGTGTAAGGTTAAGAGTCTTTTTGTTTCAGAGGAAATGCTTTATACCTCCATCAGCTCATACGTTGCGTTCATGTAACGACTACACTCATTTCCACTTATTTATATGTATTCATAATCTCGATACAAATTGAGATTATGAATATTTATACCGCTTTGTAGCGGTACCAGAATATTGTTTAAAATTAACCCTCAGCACTCGAGTCACCACTAACAATTGCTGTATCCAATAAATTACTACACATTTAAGTATTGTATGAGGTATTATATCAATTTCAAATCCATAAAAAGAAAAAAATAATATGGAATGGAATTATTCTAGGTCGTAAGAAATGTTTAATTTTCGAGTTAAAATAGCTCCGAGTGCAAAGATTGCTATGAAAAGATTATTGTAAGAGTAGAAAATATATTTTAAAACAGTGTAAGGTATGAAAAAAATATTCGTCGGAAAATTACGTGATAGGTGGAGACACGTATTTTGGTAGAGATGATTTTTTGAAGTATCCGCTTCTGAAGTATCAATAATGCAAAGACGGGATTTCTTAGTAGTCAAAATCGCTAGATGAAAGATCAATCTAGGGTGCTATTTGCCTCAAAAGTCCTACTTTTACGTTTACGACTCGTAATTCTCATTATTCGGCAGCATGTCGCGGAGCCGCGAGAAACAATGTGACAGGCGGCAGTGCTGCCGCCTATCGTGGCTGTCGATATGCTGCCGGATAATGAGAATTACAAGTCGTAAACGTAAAAGTAGGACTTTTGAAGCTAATAGCACCCTAGATTGATCTTTCATCTAGCGATTTTGGATACTAAGAAATCCTGTCTTTGCATTATTGAGACTTCAGAAGCGGAATCCCGGACCCTTGCAATCCTCGCGTACGTATACGTGGTCTAGCAGTGTATGCACTCACACTCATTCGAGTAGACGCTACCCTTAAACAGCGTTGGGCGCGGGCAGTGCCTGGATGGGTAACCGCCCGGTACACGCCGGGGGTTGACCCCCTGGGTGCGCACTGCGTGTTGTTGGCAAGTAGGTGGTTCCGAATCCACCGTAATAAAAAGTAGGTCCGGCTGAAATTAGGCGATAGTGAGAGTGGAAGAGGGGGAGAGTGGTAAATGGATTTGAAACCCTGAGAAGACCAAATATCATTACTAAGATATGTACTATATATTTTTTGTTACATTATGCGAAAATATATTTAAAGATGATTTCCTATTGAATATACATGGTTGTTGCAATACAGTTACACATATGGACTTGTTGCATTGTACCACTGGCTATATTATGAATATATATTATTAATTACTATATTATAATTATTATTTATACTATATTATTATAAGAATATTATTATTTACTATATATATTGAAAATTATTTTGTTGGCATCAATGGTCACTGATGATACCTTGTCTTTTGCAATAGTGTTTTATATTTACATTGAAAATAACTATATATCTGCAATATAGTTTTACTAAACAATTTCTGTGTAAAAGTGGAACGCTTTATCATGCTAGGTAGTTAATTTTCGCCGCAAACCTATAATTTTGAAACAATATTTGAAGCTAAAATTAATTTGAATGCGTTATTAACCAACTCTGATCTTTTTGTACCGAAATTGTTATTGTTCACCTAAAAAAAAACTATTAAATACTTCTTCAAACGCGTTACATTTTGTTGAGACGCAATATAATGCGAGACCAACGAAACTGTCTCTAGAAATTAATACCAAGTCCCAAAGACTTCGACCATCCGACTACATAGAGGAAATAAATTAGTCTAGGAGTCAAAGGCTCTTGACTCTGAAGCGGTGACCCCGACGCGATGGGACAGCGTCTCGACCACTTCTACAGCTCACCCCCAAAATTTTCTCCCACTATTCTTTACCACCTCCACCACAATTTTCACATCCCTTAAGGGGACATTACACTTTCTCGGTCGAAAATTTGAATAATTTTTATGGGACCAAAAAAGTAATGGAAAAACATTTTTTGAGTCCGTAATTTTGTGACATATATCTTAAGTCTTAAAATACAAGAAAAAATTTTTATATAATTTTGTAAATGATTTTTTATAGGGGTATTTTGCAGCCTCATGAAAGTCATTTTAAAAATTTTGATCTGCTGGCGTGCACGATTGCAGCTCACTGGAACGTTTAAAAAAAAAGTATGACTATGGCCCCAGTATAGACTACGATTATTTTGTTCAAGCAAAAATTCACAAAATGGTGGACTTCCAAAGTTGGTGGTTTCAAAAATAGCATTTTCTTCGTAAAAAAAACGTTAAAACTTGAGGAAAAAATTAACCAATTTTATTTATTCTAGTCTATACTGGAGCTATTGTTGTGTAGAAGAACATATTAAAATTTCAGACCGAACTGTTGAACGGATTTTAAGTTATCATGCACGCCGATTACAAAAACTTTGTTTTCAGAAAAACGTGTTTAAAGTTTTGACAAACGAATTTTCACATATAAAATCTACTTACGTTCAATCAGATATGCCTGCTATAATCGTCTATAACTTCGAAAGTATTTCGTATTTTCCTCTGAAATCTCAGAGAATATTATTGAAATATGATACTTTCTAAAAAGTCGATTTTTCCGACCCGAGAAAGTATAATATCCCCTTAAAAAGCATCTTTCATCTTTCATCTTTTATTCAATTGTGATAGAAAATATTTTAATTCTTCATTTGTTAATCTGGGATTTAAAAATTGGGATGCTTTTCAGGATAACAAAATGCAAAACTAGAAATATGCAATAAGGAGTAACAATCAATAAATTTTGATAGAATCTGTTTCTCACGTGGCAATAGTACAGACGACTGTGTAAAATTATTCTATGGTCGTGTATTAAGGATAGCTTTCCCACGAAGAACGTTTTAATTGGACACGTTCAGAGCGCGTCTCGATAATGTGTTCCGTTTAGCTTTCTGAGCTAAATACAACTTATAAAACTAAAATACACACTTATAAAACTAAATTGGTTAATTGTAAGCGAATTTTGAGGCGAGTTTTAATATTTGTTTTGCATAACGTGGATTTGCAGTCTCTGAAAAATCATCCTATGTCGAGAACTATCGCAGAAAATTATTCCCGTATTGAATTACTATTTAAGATTGAATTTCAATTTTCCTATATTGAATTTCTAATTTCTCCTCCATCTAATTTCTATTCTTATAATTCCCTATATTGAATTTCCTATATGTATAAAGACTTGATTGACACATTTTCTCTCTCTCTCTCTCTCTCTCTCTCTCTCTCTCTCTCTCCTATATGTTTTTATATTTCAATTTCATATCTTCAATGTAAAATTGTAGAATCTGTTTCTAACAACTGTATTATTATTATTCAGTTATGTAAGAAACTGTCGTAAAGGTTGGGACACACACACACACACACACGATTTGTGTTTAGCTATACAATTTCACGGGATGAGAATTGCGCAAAAAAATACCGTTTGAAAGGTATAGTTGCCAGCTGCATTTTCGCTGCAGATAGATAGACTCCAAATTTTCGGAAGACAATGTTTTCGGCAAATAAAAATTTTGCTGTATAAGTTGGGACATCCCAAAAACTCTGAAAAGTAACTGTTGAAATTAAGTCAAAACACCTTATATTCAATGTTTATTGAGTATATATTTCTTAGTTCATGATTTGACACAAAAAAACATTTAAACATTTTTCACGCGATAATAAGCGGCTTAATCGTCTGATTCACTTTTACATAAGCGCATTTCAAGTGTACAGCTCTCTCACAGGTGTTGCGTTCGATGGAATTCCAGCGACTCAACTTCTCTGGCATGTTCTTCATACAGACAACAGAAAAATTTACAATATCTTCTGAAGTAGATGAATTCGACGAATCAGATGAAAATGACAATTCCCACTTCGCTCGTTCTGCTACTGACAGTTTTGATTTTTTGGATGTTGTTTTCTTCGGTGTCGCTTTTCTTTCTCTTTATCGGCGGCCATCTCCTTCGCAGCAGTGCTTTTTGCTTGTTTTTCTCTTAACCCCTTGCCGTACCTTTTCTTTTACAGTTACAGTGATTAGAACGTCGTTATGCACAAAAATATCGTAGAAGGGAAAAGAAAATATATATTTTTTGTATGACTACATTTATTTTAATGCTTAAATATTGATTAGAAACGAATCAAATTTTATTTCATCTAAAATGAAACGCGTAACATTCATATTTGTTAGACTTTGTTAAAAACCTTCATCACGAGTCTGGCTCGTCAAAGTCCGGCAAGGGGTTAAGGGGGTAGACTCGTCTTTCTAGGATTGCAAGGATGCGGGATGCGCCTTCTCATTTCTCGATAATGCAAAAATGGGGGTTTTCAGTAGTCAAAAGCGCTAGATAAAAGATCAATCTAGGCCGCGATCGCCCTTAAAAGTCCTATTTTTACGTTTACGAGGCGTAATTTGCATTATTCGGAAGCATACAGCTGCGCATGTAGCTATTTTCATAAAGCTGCGACAACTACATGCTGCCGAATAATGCAAATTACGCTTCATAAATATAAAAATCTTTTATCTAGCGCTTTTCACTACTGAGAAAATCCATGATTGCATTATTGAGAAATGAGAACGCCCATCCCGCACCCAATCCTGGAAACGAGTCTACCTCCTTAATATCGAGTGATTATCTGGCAAAGTCAAAATAGCGCTTTTCATCTGCTGTCGTCCACGATTGGACTCTTTGGCCGTCTCGACACAGTTCTTAACAAACTATTTTTTGCATCAACAAATAAGTGTCAGTTATGAATGACCACTATGATAATTTACACGTCATCCTTTGAACGTGTCAATTGCAGACATGTTTGATATCTTTTTATTTTTATCGAAAATAAATAAAATTAGATAGATAATTCCGTTAAAGTTTTATTAGCACTTCTGCAAGAGTTAATATCAACCAACATCTTTTAGAAAGTGTTCGGTCGTAAACCCTGATGTGGACGTCATAAAACCAAAGGCCTCGCCGAGGTACCACCTAATTAAGTCATTTTAAGCTAGCCGAATGAAGCGCAGCTGATAGCCGCATGTTTTTACCACGTTTTTAATCTTGTACACCGTTAGGGCACTAAAATTTAGAGCCATAGCTTACCTGTAATCGAACGTACTCCTCTTTCTAGTTTTTCACCACTTTTCAAATACACCCTCTAACCAATGAAAGTCAATTTCCTGACAAGCACACTTACCACCGAGGTTTCTTAATACCCCACTAGACACGATCGAGTTAAAACTGTTTCGACTACCGATCTGTTAATCTACTACTATTTTAACTCGAAAATTAAACATTTCTTTCGACCTAGAATATTTCCATTCTCTATGATTTTTGAAATTGTATGGATATGAAATTGGTATAATACCTCGTACAAAACCTAAAGGTTAATTGATTAGATACCGATATATTTAATAATGTAAACAATATTTTGAATAATGGTATAGTAATTTTTAGTGGCGTCTCAGAGTCACCACTCGAGTGCTAAGGGTTGACTTAAGGGGGTAGACTCATTTTTCCAGGATTTTAAGGGTGCGGGATTCGCGGTCTTATTTCTCGATAATGCAAAGATGGGGATTTTCAGTAGTCAAAAGCGCTAGATATAAGATCAATCTAGGCCGTGATCGCCCTGAAAAGTCCTATTTTTACGTTTATGAGGCATAAATTGCTATCCGGAAGCATATAGCTGCGCATGTAGCTATTTTCATAAAGCTGCGACAGCAATATAAAAATAGGACTTTTGTGGGCGATCGCGGCCTAAATGGATCTTTTATCTAGCGCTTTTCACTACTGAAAAAACTCCATCTTTGCATTATCGAGAAATGAGAATGCGCATGCCGCACCCTTGCAATCCTGGAAATGAGTCTACCTCCTTAAAGAAGTAAGTCGAGTCTTATATTTATCCATAAAGCAGAACTGTTTTCACCGCCGACCGACGATTAACTCCAAGCACAGCCGAGTCTGACTTAGAGAAACAAGCCGAGTCTTGTATTTACCGATATCATTAAGTAGAGCAAAGATTTTCACATACCAATAAACGAAACGTGTTTCCGAAGTTTGACTTTATACCCACTCTGGGTAAATCCTGTCGTGATCCAAGTCCCGTACTCTCTGATCGATATGACACTACAGAAAGTCTAATTGGACAGATAATAATAAAAATTTGCCATTCACATATAGGCTACTAAGAAATTTGAGTTCCATTCTATGATATCTTTTATGAAGATATGTCCCGAGTAGCACCTTCGTGCCACTACTTCCTGTAAATTGGACTACACTAAAACAACGTATTACCACGTATTACAAATCAATAACACGTTATGTTATTGATCAAGGACTGCTAAAGTGACGATAGGGATAGGTAAGGAACAGATTAACCCTTAAGTGAAGTATTCGGGCCGATGCGAACCCACACAAAATGCCAATAATTATATAATGTGTAACTAATAATAATATAACTATTTATGGATTTAGATGAAATTTTACTATCTCATAACGTTTCTATTTACTACTTCTATAGAGATGAATATTAAATATAATTGAATTGAATCATTGCATTTTTAAAGTTTTGGAGGGTTACTTACAATTTGCTATTGAAACTTCAAACAAGCCTCTTTAAATTAGTTCTTAACACTAGAACTACCAACAATTAAGACGAAGCTATTTCTACCAAAACCAGACAAAATGACTGGTCTCTAAAAAATACATAATAATAGACAGAGCCGGAACTAGCCGCTTCGGCGCCTGTGGCAACAACCTAAAAAATTTGGCGTAGCGCCCCCACGAGACCTACGTTTGGCGTTGCGCCCCTACGACCGTTGCGCCCCTACGACCGTTGCGTCCGTGGCAGGTGCCACCTTCGCCACGCCCTAGTTCCGGCACTGATAATAGAATATTTTTATATTTATGTGGGAGGTCTAAATTCCCGTCGAAGTAGACGAAACGCGCGTCCAGCGAAGAACAGGCGAAACGCGCGTCCCGCGAAAAACCGGCGAGACACGCGTTCCGCGAAAAACAGACGAATAACGTCGATAGAAGAGGCGAGAAGAGACGAGCTCGAGCAGTCTCACGGTCGTCACACTGTACAGTTGATCCTTGTTCCATCTTTTTATTTATTTAATATCTGTTAAAAATAAAATATTAAACCTGTTTCAACACATTTGTAGTGACCCTAAGTAATTAGAAAACAATATTTACTTCGAAGGACCAAACATTATCAGAGAATGAATAATGAATCGTTCTTCCGAGTAGTACTTTGCGTCTTTATGTATAGCGAATTAAGTATCATTAAACGGATGTACTATCAATGTTCATTGCGAGAAACTTTCTTCAGATTTAATAAAAGATTGGATTTATAAAAACTTGGCCTAACTGGTATTTTACGGTCGAACAGCTTGTAGATGATGGTACATGATTTTTTAAGTAGACTTCGGCAGCTAAACGTAGAGAAACGTGTAGGCATAGGGGCGCGCAGAAAGGCGTAAAGTGATGGTGTGTTGCATGAGATTTTTGTGGTCGCGTGCACGGTTGCATGACGTCCGTATTGCACACGGCACACGGCATGCCACCGTCCTTTTCTTACCTGCCGAACACACCAATGTTCCCTCTGTCGATATTAACTCGACGATTTCTGACCATTTCTCAGAATTACGTCGTTTTTCGGGCTAACAACGCCGACGTAGGATGGATTTAATAATGCACGCGTCAAGCGCTCAATATGATCTTGATCGATCGACAAGGATTGACCGAGACTTTAATTGTCCCTAAGACGAAAACAAATACAGTGACTCACATTCAACCCGAAACATAATATTCATTCTTGCCTTTGATTTTGATATTGATATTTATTTTTATATTACGTACGAAGTGTATTAAAAAAAATAACGGGAATTTTATAATTTCGCAGGTTGTGTTAGTCCGATTCACGCCAGTTCTTTTTGTGTGTTGATCTGAAAAGTATCTGTACATTCGTTGTCGTCTTCGATGTTTAGTCTGTTGTTAGCATTCGAGAAGGTTATGTTCGCGCGTTGTTTGGACACTCTCGAGTGGCGCGCGGATGATTGTTCCACTCAAGGTTGTAAGGCTTGAGCCCTGTTAGACCGCGGACGCGTCGACTCGCGAATGTCGCTTGATTAGGATACTGCCCGCCAAATTAATCTTGGGCAGCCGTTTCAATGGTCGAGTGATAACGAATGATAACGATTGATTCGAGTTAAGGGAAAGCGTATCGTCCCGGTTCTGCTAGGGGACTCGTCAGTAAGGCTAATCCAGCAGGTCCTGCTTTAGACGCTAGCGGACGGGAGGGATCTTTACTGATGCGATCGCGCTTTCGTCGGTTTGTCCTGATCGCTGGACAAGGAAATATCGGTCTGCAAAGTCTTGCAAGTCGTATGAATGATTGACAAAGACAACGGCTCGTGCGTTGTACTTGTCTATCCGAGGACTGGATAGTTTCACGGCGTTCGAGCGTAAAACTCAACTGTGTGATCTCGACTTCCAGTCCTAACGCGATATTCTTGAGGATCCTCTATGCGCGAGAGGGCGTTTCTCAATTTAGGCAGTAGTGCTGGTGTCATCGATTGCCATGAGAATGGAAAATGCACTGATTGGTTCCTGCCGAAAGTTGCATTTCCCAATCAGCACACTTTTACTTCCCGTAGCTGTGAATGTGGCCTTGGGAAGGAGGAGTGGGGCGATACCTAACTCGGTCGACGACGAGTCTCGGTAATTTGAAACCGTACTCGGTCGTGGGTGGTCCTTCGGAGGGACTAAATTTATGGCACTTGTATTTTTAAAGATGCACAAACAACTAAACATCTGGCAGATGCCTCGAATGGTCGCCGAATGACAATAGTTTACTTAATCCTTGAAGAAGGTTTTCAGTCACGAACGCACCATAAATACTGTCCGAAGGAAACCCATGTGTACGGTTCCTGCTCGACGGAACAGGTTAGGCAGCTATGTGTGAACCGAGGATAGTTTGCGTTGAAAGATTTGTCGTGGACTAGCCGATGTCTCTTTCACCACCGGGTCACCACTATACTCTATAGGATAGGGTCGTGGTTCCGTTGCCTCGTAACTTATAAAATTAGATAGCGGCCTCCAGCGGCGAAGGTGTATCATTGTAGGATACTAACTACTGGAAAATCGAAAGGGAATGTGCGTAATGGAAATGAACTCTAAATATATTGATGTAGAGTGATATACTCTTAATTATACTTTAGTTATTACAACTGTCTTGTATAGTCTGTCGCGGATTGCTGACTCACACTCTCAATTTTAACGCATCGAAAAATGCGGGGGCGATCTACTACGGAGTGCTCAACAAGGACTTTAATACCCGATCTTGCTCGAAGTGACTTACGTCGTGGAACCATATGTACAGCGCGTGTTCACTTGAATCAACTCGATTAATAGGAGGGATCTAAGCCCTTATATAGTTCCCAAAATTGGGCCGAAACGATGGTGGGTGGTCACGTGCTACTTCCGATTAAAACTGAGTTCTTAGAAATTATATAACTCTCTGCATCGTTTGCAAGCGCTCTATTCTTGGGTGAGCCCTCTTTACCATATTCTTGAATAGACTCTCTATTCCCTCTAGTCCGCATACGTAACAGTACGATCAGCGATTGTACAATAACACACCTGCTCACACTTCATTGCTTATTCGTGATTTCTTGGCCAAAACCAACACTGTAATGATACCCCAGCCTCCATATTCACCAGACATGGCGCCGTTCGACTTTTTTTTGTTCCCAAAAATAAGGAGAACCTTAAAGGATCGTCTTTTTTCAAGCATAGATGAGTCCAGAAGTGTTTCGGGGATTGGAAGAAGCGCTGACATAAAGTCTAAATATCTAATGGACACTATTTTGAAGGGGATAACATTCATGTAGGCGAATAAATAAAATTTCTTCCGGAAAATGAAAATTCCCGTTATTTTTTAAACACACCGCGTATGCGCAGGTTGCATTTCTTGATAAAAGTAAATATACGCAAACACGCCCGAATGTTGGGTCTGGCGAAGAACATTAAAATGACTGAATGCATTATATGTGCTAAAAAGAGATTTAGGTTTAAAAGGAATTTAAATCTGAACATTGATATGACATATCTATGTATGTAATAATTTACATACACAATGACTAAATTAAAGAAGTACTATATCAGTAAGACGAAGATAGTCTCAAACTAAATATATTACAAAGAGAGTCATCCCATGCTAACTAATGAGTTTAGATGTGTATACAATAAACTTCTCCGTTTGGAAGCTCAAGTTAATTGCTAATATAATGCATTTTTTGAAGTAAAACTTCTTTGCTGAAGGGGCTACAATTTTCCAGCGTTACGAAATCGAGCGTTAGGGAGTCGAGCGATACGAAGTCAAACGTTGCGGATTCGAGCGTTATGAAATCCGATCGCATGAGAATAAAGTAAAATAAAGTAACTAATAATAATAATAAACTAAAATGAAGTAAAATAAAGTAAAATAAAGTATAATTAAGTAAAATAAAGTTAAATAAAGTAAAATAAAGTAAAATAAAGTTAAATCAAGTAAAATAAAATTAAATAAAGTTAAATAAAGTAAAATAAAGTACTTACGATAGAGTTAAAAATAAAGTGAGATAAAGTTAAATAAAGTAAAATGAAGTAAAATGAAGTAAAATAAAGTTAAAGAAAGTTAAAGAAAGTTAAATAAAGTAAAATAAAGTTAAATAAAGTGCAATAAAGTTAAATAAAGTACAATAAAGTAAAATGAAGTAAAATAAAGTAAAATAAAGTTAAATAAAGTAAAATAAAGTTAAATCAAGTAAAATAAAGTTAAATAAAGTTAAATAAAGTAAAATAAAGTACTTACGATAAAGTTAAAAATAAAGTTAAATAAAATGAAATAAAGTGAAATAAAGTGAAATAATGTTAAATAAAGTAAAATGAAGTAAAATGAAGTAAAAGAAAGTTAAAGAAAGTTAAAGAAAGTTAAATAATGTAAAATAAAGTTAAATAAAGTACAATAAAGTTAAATAAAGTACAACAAAGTTAAATAAAGTACAATAAAGTAAAATGAAGTAAAAAATAAAGTAAAATAAAGTTAAATAAAGTAAAATAAAGTAAGATAAAATAAAATAAAGTAAAATAAAATAAAAATTTTTTTCATTTAAGGACATACCCGCATTCTTACTATTCTCATTTACTATCTCTTGTTCAATAAAAAAAATACTAATAATTTATCTCTATCTATTATTATAGTTACATCACCGCGAGCGTTCGAATGCCAGGATAAGTTAATTTGAAACTGCGTAGGCACATACTTAAAGAATATCGCGACTAAAATTAGAAGGTCACTCAGACAATGCAAAAAGAAAAAGAAAAGAAAAGTTTTTTTCATTTGAGATCATACCCGCATCTTTACTATTCTCATTTACTATCTCTTGTTGAATAAAAAAAATACTAATAATTTACCTCTATCTATATTTAATAAGCAAAAAGTTTCACTTCTGTCGCGCGTGGAATCCACGCACACGATTTTTTTAATCAACTGTAGTTCTTCACTAGGATCATACAGAGTCTATCCGGAAAGTAATGCGACCAAATTTTTTCTGGCTCTCCTATTGACCGCAGGGCGCGCGCGCTTGGGGAATCGGTGCGGAGGGGGGAGGGGGGTCAGTTGTAAACATGAAAAAAATCGTACGTCTCCAAGCTCTCGTTCGGTCATGATCGAAAAAAAACAAAGACGTGTTTGCAGTATGCAGTATAAGCTTGACATGGAGCGTTCTGTTGAGCAACGTTACGCGATCTTTTGTCTGCGATTTGGCAAATCTGGGACTGAGGCATTGTCCATGTTGCAACAGGCTTTTGGGGATGAGTGTCTCTCAAAGTCTCAGGTTTAGCAATGACACAATATGTTTAAGGAGTGTCGGGAGGAGGTGGAAGATGAACGTCGCTTTGGGTGCCCGTCAACGAGCAGAATCGAGGGCAATGTGAATCGTGTGCGGAAAATTTTAAATTCCGACCGTTAATTAAGTATTCGGATGATAGCAGAGACTATAGGAATGGACAAAAACCACTGTGCACGAAATCATCACCGAGGATTCAATCTCAAAAAAGAGATTGCCGCCAACTAGGTGCTTCACCATGACAACGCGCCCAGCCACACCTGCCTGCGAATCCTCGAATATTTAGCAAAAATAACATCACAACACTTCCTCAACCCCCGTATAGTCCTGACAAGTCAGGACTCTCGGTGACTCTTGTCTCGGACTCTTGTCTCTCGCCGACTTCTTCTTCTTCCCAAAAATGAAAAATGTGCTAAAAGGATGCCATTTTGAAGGCGTGGAACGCGTCGAAGAGGCTGTGACCAGAGTACCACGAGAGGTTCCAGAAAACGCCCTCCAGGGAGCATACGAAGCATGGAAATCGCGCTGGAAAAAGTGTATCGACGTCCAAGGGTCCTACTTTGAAGAATTTTAAAGCTTTGTACACATATGTTCAATAAATTTTTTTTTTAAATGTGGTCGCATTAAGGTGCGTTTATACTCGGAGCATGGCTCGGCAAACCCGAGCCAAAACCCATAAATATCGAGCTCGGATTGACGGCTCCCTGTTGTGCGTGCCCAAGAAAAAAGACCCCATGGGCTCCACGACTTCTCTAGGCAAACTACCGATAGCTCTCCTTTAAGACATCATGGAAATAGGAAACGTTCCTGCCACTTGGTGTGAATTCTTCTTAAATAATAATTTAAAATAATTATTAGAAAATATATCAGACACACATCTCCTTGCTCTGCAAATTTTTCCACCGGTTCAAGCGTGTGAAAAAATTTTTAAAAATATGGTCGTATTCTACGTAAACTTGCACAATTTAAAGAAAATTGTGGTTCCGCGGAATAATTTTTTACTAACTAAATACTCTAAAGTGAACCGTTAAATAAATACTCTAAAGTGAACCGTTAAATAAATACGAGCAAATCCGTTGGAGATATTTATTTAACGGTTCACTTTGGAGGATTCTTCTCGTGAAGCCCTTAAAAGAAAAATGTACATGTACAGAATTATAAAAAAATGTAATTATAAAAAAAAGTTCCGCAAGCTTGAAAATTCGGCGATTACGCGTGCTATTGAATAGGAATCGTCCCACGCGTCTGTTCATGACCGATCCATTCTATTTCGTAAGAACGCTAGGCACGCGAACTTGACGGATTGTTAGTCAATTTTCTCGAAAACGACGCGTCAAATGAAAAAATTTATTGTATATTTTCAACTTATTTTCCCGTGTAGAATCATTCCCTCCCATTCCTTTATACCATTTTAAGACGCTCTGTACACATATGGAATAAAATAGTTGGCGAATCTTTAAAGTCGTTTTTTAAGAGAACGGTTGAAGTGACACCTACAGTTCCTTTGAGACTTTTGTTCGTCTTGCAATGAGTAAAGACAATGAGTAATTAGTATTCAATGTCAACCCTCGCCAGGTAAGGTCTAATAACACATAAATAGTAAGGTGGGGTCTCTTAGACCTCGACAAATGAATTTCCTAAATAGCCTCGTTTTTAATAAATTGTGGGATAAAGAATAACACAGGATAAAAAGTAAACAAACAGATTTAATTTTATTCACATAAAAATTCTTTTCATAAATCTGAAGCTGTGGTCTCTGAGATCCCACATTACCTTATGTAGGTTAAGATCAATTTTGCCACAAAAGTCCATTTTTGTAACAAATCTCCATCTATAGTGGTCGCGACATATAATTTTGAAACATGCTGTACAAAGTACTCCCCTGCCAGTTTCGAAAGGTAACCGTCAAATTATACACATAGTGCATACATACATATACAGTGCAGGGAAGAACGCAGATTGTTGCCAGAAATTCGATTATCATTTGAATCTGGAAAGGGATTATCTACCCGAATGATTAACGAATCACGATCAAATCGGTGCGCATTGAGATCACATCCAAATTCGTCTCCAGAACAAGAAATTCTACTCTCGCGTTAAAGAAATTCTTATGTTACATGAATTTTTTAGAAAAACGATAAAAAAGATTAGAGTCCTAAATCAAACTAGAATAATTTTCGCCAATCAGTCTCCGATTGAAGGATTTCCTTCCATAGAGATTACCAAATTATGACAAACTATAATTTCCGACACATTTTTAGAATATTATATATATAAACCAATTATTTTTATACATTTAATTAATACTTTAAAAGTAAGCTTCGCACATTATCACCGTATCGGATTCTATGAAAGGCCCTATATGGAATAAGCGTAACTCCGAATTCACCAACAATTATTGCAATTTACCTTCATTACATTGCAGTTCATCGCATGAGCGTAACGCTACTAATCAATTTATCCACTCGTCTAAACGTACACTATTATCAGATTCTCCTATTTCCTTTCGATTTTATTCGAAATTTCTCGTAGTTGAATACCATAGCATATACCTATAATAAATTGGTAACAGTTAAGCCAAACATGCACCTGTACAGTACAAATTGCAACGTATTATGTTTAAATGGATCAAATATTCAATAAATACTTGATATATGCTAATTTTCAAATACAAGTACCAACATTTTTAGATGTCCTTTCCAAACTTTCTTTATCCACAACATTAAAGTAGCTTACGTTTGTTAATAATTGTTATTAAACATATATATATTAAACACAAATACATATATATACTTTTATAAGAAAGTAGTCCATATTTTAACACTAAGCCTACCACGAGGAATCAACTGACCCATTTTAGATTTTTTATTTGACAATTATTGAAATTGTAAAGGTGTTTTCATGGGAATTTATTGAATATTTTGACTCCAGTATATATTATAGTAAAAATCGCACAAAATATAATGAATCTGGTTATTTTTATAATACTATACACATCAGTCACTTTTGATGATCGGTAGGTTTAGTGTTAAGGTTAAATTTCGGTAAATTGTATAATATAAGTAGAAAATAATTGTTATATATGATTTTAGATTTTCTCATCTAGAAAATTATTGTCCTATACACCTGTAATGCTTCTGGCCATAATAGTTTAGTTGGAGTTGTTTCTCTTTCGAACTCTTCACTGATAAGTGGGTTTGGCGGATGTTTCGCTTAGCTATCCGCTCGCATATTATATTTCGGATTATATGCTGTGGGTGAGTAACGTTTGTTTAATAAAATAGATTTCGCAGTATTCTTATTTATTCAATAAGATTTCCGAGTTCGAATTATAGTTTAATAACGAAATATCATATAGGTTCCCATGTAGTCGGCTACGAAATATATCTTGTGTTTTCTTATTTATGCTATTCCTTATTTCTATCGCTCATGATTTGATATTATAAGTGATAATATAGTAATTATATATATAGTATATATATATGATTATATATGATTATATATATAGTATATATATATATGATTATATATGATATATATATGATATATATATATATATATATATATATATATATATATATATATACAGGATGGGGCACTATAAACAGGTCACCTGAATAACTCGCTTGCTTTTGAAGATAGAAGAAAATGCATCAGACCAAACTTAATTGATATCGAGGCGCTCGTAATCTGATGTCATTATTTTTTTTACAGGTGGAGACGTCAAGGAGATATGGAGGTCAACTCTGTTTTTTTAAATGTAACGGTTTTTTATTTACATTCTGATAGTGTGTTTCAAGACGAATACAATGACCTATTATGAAGGTCATTCAAAGTCACGCAAGGCCAACTGCAATAGAAAATAAAGTGTCTTAAAGCACTCTTCGAACACTACGACGATTTACATGTAACATGTTATTTACGTATTCATTGCTACTTCAAGTGTTCAAAATGACGACCTTGAACAAGGAGACGTAATCTAAAACGTTGCAATACTGATGATACTGCCTGACAAATTTCAGTTGTATCTATTACAGAGCAAGCTCTTTTTATACGTTCTTGCATATCAACTGTGGTTGTTGGTTTTATTTGTTCCTTCAATTTTCTCCACAAATAAAAATCTAGTGGTGTCAGGTCTGGGGAACGTGCTGGCCATTTATTACTTCCTGATCGACCAATCCAACGACCTTAAAATGTCCTGTTTAGTAATTCTGTAACATTTCGTGCTGAATGAGCAGGACATCCGTCTTGTTGAAACCACATGGACTGTCGCATGTCTAGTGAAATGTTCTCTAACAATTCTGGCAAAATGTCTTTTAAGATTCTCTCGTATTTATGACTATTTAGCGTGCCATCAATGAAATATGGACCAATTATTTTATTATGAAGAAGGCCGCACCATACGTTGACAAACCAAGATCTCTGCTTGTCCACTTCTCGTAGCCATCGTGGATTATCTACTGACCAGTAATACATGTTGTGACAGTTAACTTGTCCGTGGTTTGTAAATGTGGCCTCATCCGTAAACAAAATTTTATTCAAAAACATTTGATCGTCTCGCAGTTTCCGTAGGCCCCATTTGCAAAACTGTAAACGTTTTTGAAAATCATTTTCACTTAATTGTTGATGTAGTGTAATGTGGAATGAGTGAAATTTGTTAACTTTAAGTATTCGCAAAATACTTCAAGTTGCCTCGTACCAACATGTGGATTTTGTATTACACTTGCTAAAATGTTTATCGTGTTTCCATCATCAGTTGCTTTTTTGGCTCGATTGCATTTTTTCTTATCTACATTTCCAGTTTCTCGAAACTTTTTTATAATGTTTGCAAAGACAGAAGATGAAGGACTATTACGATCGGCAAATCTTTCACCATACACGCGTACTACTTTCCTCATAATTCTATGACATTCACCATAAATGATAACCATTTCCACTTTCTCTGCTATTGTGTAACGCGTTCTTGAAAATTGAACACTCAGATTGATATTACGAAGCCGTACTGTAGTCGGTAGTCAAACTATTAATAACATTTCTGGATACAGATAAGCATACAATGTGATTGTATGTTTATTTATGTTCTGTGACCCTTATCAATACTTACAAGAGTGGTATGCCAACAACCAGAGAAGACACAAAAGTATTTGAAGAGTGCTTTGAAACACTTTATTTTCTATTGCAGTTGACCTTGCGTGACCTTGAATGACCTTCATAATAGGTCATTGTATTCGTCTTGAAACACACTATCAGATTGTGAATAAAAAACCATACCGTTCCATTTAAAAAAACAGAGTTGACCTTCATATCTCCTTGACGTCTCCACCTGTAAAAAAATTAATGACATCAGATTACGAGCACCTCGATATCAAGTAAGTTTGGTCTGATGCATTTTCTTCTATCTTCAAAAGCAAGCGAGTTATTCAGGTGACCTGTTTATAGTGCCCCACTCTGTATATGCAGGGTGTATCCGTTAAGTTATGTCACCATTTTTTATTTCGAGTTATCACAGTTTTTGTATCGTACTGTCTCTGTATGTCATGGAAATTGCTTGAAGTGACAAGGTCGGTACTTGAAACTGTTGTTGTTATACACCACGAAAGTCAAATTGTTAAACGTGTTATGTAGAGAGGTACACGACTGCAACTAGAAAATAAGGTCATATCGGACATATTTATATGAAGCTTCTTCTTGTTTTGCTGTGCTAAATTTATCACCGAAATTATGCCCCACATTCTGACAAATCCTATATGTATATATGGATCCCGAAAAAATGTATTCTCGACCTGACCCGATATTTCGGGTTCTCGCACACGCCTGATCATTATATGATTTCATTCGTAAATCAAGGAAGTATGTAACGTCATATATGTATGTATCATAAAAATGAAACATTTTGATGATCCATTCAATTATAACGCATACATGTACAGTGTACAGTGAACCACGAAAGTATTTGAACGTACTTTAAAACAGTATAACTTTGTTATAATCGGACCAAACGAACTGACTTTTTTTTAGCAATTAGAAGAATTTAAGTATTTACCAAATGACATGCAAAAAATATTTTGAAACAGTTGCAATTGCTAAGAATTACATGAGAAAGTAAAAGAGGCACCATTTGTAACTTTTTTATTAGAGCTCGTAATGAGAATTTAAAATATGCGTTTTGTAGATGTATGTTAGTTATACACATGCTGAAAATTTCATCGAAATCGGTTGACGCAGAAAAAGACGACACGCATCGAAAGATGTAAGAATCTGTGGATTTTAAGCAGAAACTGACCAAAAGTCGCGAAAAACTATGATTTTCACCACATTTAACCATTTGTAGCTTCTGGGTATGTTAATCGATTTTGATGAAATTTTCAGAATTGTATAACTAACATAGATCTATAAAACATTTTAGGTTTTCATCAAGGGCCCAAATAAAAGAGTTTTAAAAAATGCCTTTTGTATTTTTGCATGCAACCTTGTAAATTGTATTGTAATTTTTGGAAAATCTTTTTTGCAGATCATTTAGTAAACTATTTAGTAAACAAATGCTTCTAATTGCTTACAAATCATCAGGTCGTTTGATACAATTATAAAAAAGTTATACTGTTTTAAAGTGCGTTCAAATACTTTCGTGGTTCACTGTATGTACAATACAACGGAGTAAAGGGATTCATGAACAGGTTTTAGTTGAATTTCAACTTAATAAATCTTATGATAAAGTATAATACTTGTAATTTTTTCAAACAGTACAGCGAGTATAATAGAAACTCCAAGAAAATAGAAATTCATTGACCCATTAGATCGTCGTCGGAGAAGCTCAATAATAATTTGTCTAAAAGTACAGTGTTTTATCGATATAAGTCCCCAGCACGGGTCTGCCGAGGGACATTTATGCGCCAGGGATAGTATTCTTTGACTTTTGCCGAACGTAGATAAGGACAGCCGAGTTCGACAAGCTCAGTCGCCGAGAAGTGTAAACATAACTAATCTGAATTTCTAACTTCTTTATTTTTCATTATTTTTTT
>CM052246.1:1018783-1043786 GCA_028455795.1 Lasioglossum marginatum
ACCCTTTTCTGCAAATTTCAGTAAAACTTTGAATTTCTTAACAATTAATTCACATTTGATTTGATCTTTTTTTACAATAACATACTTAAAAATATTTTGTTTGTAAAAGAATTGAATTTGATTTTCAAAAGGGTGAAATTGACATACGAAAATCAAAACCTGTATAAAAAGGCAATGCGAATATTCAACGATCTTGCAGGATGACTCCGTTTTACAAAGATCAGCAAAGATCGCGTAAGCGGTGGTAGTTGTTCGGCGATCCTTGAAGATTTCGACGCGTATCTCGATCGGAGCAGCAAGAAAATGGGCCGTCGCGGCGTGAATATTCAATAAGGATGGATTCCGAGCGAATCGAAATCGATTCGATGCTTTTACACGCGTTACGCGAGTTAGCAGCCGCGCTTAATAAAGCAAACAGCCTTGATCCGAGCAGCCATATTTGGAATGGCATCATCCTACGATCTCTAACGTCATCGTTGCTCCATAACAACCGTGTAACGATCTTGCAGACCGGCGCGGAGGGACGGAGCAAACGAAAATTTACGTTGGTGTTTCCGCGCGAAAGGTCTAGATAGCAGGATCGTTCGAGATCGTTTCGACGAATTAACTATGTTTGTCTCGCCATGTTCGGTAGCAAAAGCAGTTTCATATCGAAATCACCGAAAAGATTGCGGATCGATCTCGGCTAAATGAAATCGGTCGTAAAACGGTCGTAAAACTGTTTGCAATTGCTCACCGCCTCTATCGGCTGACCGTCCTCGTCGTCCGCCCTCGTCGACTCCCTTGAACGTTTCTCGAGCGGTATTGTGCCTTGATAAACGCAATCGATGTATACGTCGATCCGCGCATCGGGTTCATTTCGATGCACCGTCACAATCACGTTCTTGGTGGGCGCATCGTCGCGCAAATTACTCGCGTGGATGTGCTGCGCGGTTCGATGCCCACCTTCGTCGAGGCTCTCGAGGATCACTGAAACCAACGTTCGTTCCCCCATGGCTTTCCATTATATCGTTCTCTTACTCCGTACAAAATATAGATCTCTATTTCACGTGTATATACACGTATATTTATATAAATATACTCTCGTTTCGGGAATAGACTCTCGTTTCCAGGATTGCAAGGGCACGGGATGCGCCTTCTCACTTCTCGATAATTCAAAGATGGGGTTTTTCAATAGTCAAAAGCGTTAGATAAAAGATCAATCTGGGTCGCAATCGGCCGCAAAAGTATTTTTATCAAGCTGCGTATGTAGGTATTTTTATAAAGCTGCCAAGCTACATACCGGCTGCCGAATAATGCAAATTACGCCTCGTAAACGTAAAAATAGTACTTTTGAGGGCGATCGCGGCCTAGATTGATCTTCTATCTAGCGCTTTTGTCTACTGAAAAATCCCATCTTTGCATTATCCAGAAATGAGAAGGCACATCCCGCACCTTTGCAATCCTAGGAACGAGTCTTGAATACACGTCTGTTCGACACGTTCGAGTCCGACAACTGATGCGTTATTGCTATTCGTTCGAATTCTTGTCGACTGTTGATGTTAGGAGTGAGACAATAATAAATTGTTCGACGTTATATCACCGTATATTAAAATACACGAATGTTTGTGAAATTAAAATACACGGGTACCCGCGTATTTAGTATTACATGGATTAAAATTCATCTCGATTTTCATCTCGATTACTCGACGGAAACCGGACTTGCTGTTCATCGACCAAAAGATTCTACGCGATAAAAAGCAGAAGCGGTCGTGCCATTAATCTTGGCTAATATACGCGCTTCATCGAATCACGTTTCCGGAAGAGCGTGCGCGTGCTGCGTCACCTTGAAAGAGTCTCTTTCTATCTCTATCTCTCCCTTCTTCCCCCCTTTCTCTATCTCTATCGCGAATTAAACCGTGAAATGGCTGAAACGTTACCGTTTTACCTCGTTTGGTCCGCCTGTCGATCATCAGCATCGTCTTCTTCTTGGACGCGCCGTACTTCGCTGCCAGAAGCGTCTCAACCATCGCCTCCGGTGACTTTTTCTTCGATTTCACGTTGGATAAGGCGATCGCGAACTTGCCATCGTCCCATACTTCTCGGAGATTCTCCGTCAAGCCTGCACAAATTTATCTCCAATCAATTTACCTAGATATATCGTTTGTCCCGCAAAATTGGCGATCCATTTTCAATTCTCTTTACCGCTTCTTTTTTAGAAAATGTAGAGATCCATACTCTATTCTCCTCTATACTCTATTCTACTCTATACTCTACTGTATACTCTATACTTCACTCTATACTCTACAAATAGAGAGGCAAAAAGAAGAGTAAACTGCTCTTTCCGATAGTTGCGCGGTCGTTTACAGAATTTACAGAATCGGCGAACGCGAAAGTAACGAACACGGATTAGAGCGGAACGAGAGACGAAGAGACGATTCGCCGTTACCGGGTTTCTTGTCAACGTTTACGGCGACTGGTTTCCTATCCCACGAATGTGTTATGGGAATGCGGCGCGGCTATGGAAGCACTAGGCGTTTCCCTTTGCTTTAAACTGTGATACATACTTGGAAAATTCTACGGTCAAAGTTACGGCGCAGTTATTTTTCTCGAGTTAAATATTCGAGAATATCCTGTTTAGGATTTATTGTTTGCACGACCACAAAGCTCGGAACTTTCGAGATTGGAACCGATTTGAATCATACTTGCTACACATTTCTTACCTTTGTCGTGTATGAGGCTGGCATCGGCGTGACAAACGATCAGAAGCACCACGACGATCGACGCCCAAAGAATCCGCATTTTCTATCACCTCTCCGAAAATCGATCTTCTCAGTCCTCCGGTCGGAATTCGCCGATATTCGATTCTCCAAACGGCAGGTCCAAAGCGGAGAATTCACGGATTCACTTTTCCTTCGGACCGATCCGAACGCAACGCATGCCTCGAGATGTCCAGCGAATAAATAGATCGCAGGACGTTGGCGTTCGTCGACTGAGACGAGGAAAAGCCTACGAGTGACTTTATACGTCACCCACGGGAATGTCGGAGTCGAGCCGTAAGTACGAACGTGGTCCGCGTCGTTCGCGCACGTACGAGACGATCAAACGAATTTGCGCGGCCACGAATGGGCGATGATTAAACGAACGATCGACTATAATAAATAGGCGCGGTTCGATTACATATTACGATGTACAACGAATATTCACGATGCGAGCGACGCAACCGAACGATATTCCTTTGGGATAATGGAATAAAAAGAATTCGGCAGATTTGCTTGTTGATTCTGTTAATGTCAGTTGACAGCAATGCTACATTTGTCATCGTACTTCTATGAACATTAGTAATACTATTAATATCGTTATACTTTATTACGTTATATTTATACATTATATATGGCACTCGATCGTCTATCATTGTTGTCTACTCATGTCGCCAGAGGAAAGTATTCAGCGGCGATCTACCCTTTGTGGACAGATTTGTTTAAGATGTTAAAGAATATATTGCTCGGAGATGTAGATCGTATATCAAAGTGCTGGGAACAATGGAAGATATACACTAATTTGATCATGTACGCGATTACATTATTTGTCTGTAATTTTAAGAATCGAATCACAGTAAAAATCACGATGCCGTCAATGTGACGACGTTCCTCCCCAAAAGGGTTAAAAACCGATGTCTCTCTATTCGATACTCGCAGCTCGAAAGACTTTCCTCGACGATCAGCTGATCACCAGTTCAAGAGAGATCGAGTCTGTTAAGATTTATCACGGGAATATAGTTGAATATACATATAGTGGAGAGGCGTGGTGAGTGTAACATTGAGGAGAGCGGTGTGGTAAATTTTGTCACTACTCCACCATAAACAGTCACATTTAATTTCATTGGTTTGATTTTGTCACGATCTTCACCTCGCCGCTAACCTTGATCTTCACCGCTCCACTACATCCGTTACTCTCGTCGTCGTCTACCCGGGTCTACAGCAACACGTTCCCCGCTCGATCAAGCGTTTCTGAAAAGCGAGAATCAATGTCAGCGAATTCGGTGTGGCGGTACGTCGCTGGGCGATGCTGTCGCGCACTCGTTTACGATTCCCTTACCTGCGGCACACCTGTAATCCATGTCCGACCAGGTGATCTTTTCCTGGGAGAAGCAGTAAACGCCGAGCCGTCCACCTTTCAGTGTCGCATCGTGCAAATCGCCGGAATCAGCGATAAGATTAGCACCTTGATACAGCTGGAATCGAATCAAGCCGATGCGCGGTCTGTGCATCAGCTGCCATCGGTACGTGGTGCGTGGCTTCCATCCAACCTTCTTCGGATCTCGCCAGAGTACCTTCGTTTGGTTCGGAACGGACTCGCGATGCCAAAGACTGTTCCTGAGATATATGCCGGGACCTGTGTTCGAATCGACCAGCTTCAAAACGATTCCGGGATCTGCCGTCGCCGGGAACGGTTTGTTCTCCCAATACTGCTGGCCACCTTTCTTCCAAGATACCACGTAGAATTTACGGTTGCTCTGGTAGGCGAAAACGAAACCGACGAAATCGTCGTCGGAATCGTCGTTGATGTAGAAAGTTCCGTCGAAGTCCACACTGCTCATCACGTCCGGCCCTGTCGAGTCGAAACACCATGCATGAATAAGATTTTCATTGATCGCGACCTTGCGCGAGACTTTCCGACAGATCTTTACCTATGGCGAGTCCGGGATCGCTGTTCAATAGTTGTTGAATCTCGGCACCTTCGTTGGTTATCTTCCACTCGGGATCGTTCTGGGACGATCCTACAGGATCCAGAGCGACCGTCACGTACTTTCGGAAGTCCGTCCTCGAGATCATGCTGTTGTTCGGACAGTTGTCCTTTGCATCGACTACGCTGTCGTTGTCGAAGTCGTTCAAGCATGCGTCGCCCCTATCGTCGCCTAAAAATCGTAGGTATCGTTGACTTAGAGTATTACAGCCTCGTATGGCTTGAAGGTTTTGAGTGCGACGAGTTCCAACTTACGAATAGTATGCAACTGATCCGGATTGTATATATAAGGACAATTGTCCTCGTCGTTCGGCACTCCATCGTTGTCTATGTCATCGTCGCACGCGTTCCCTATGCCGTCGTGATCGTCGTCGGTCTGTTCCGCATTGGGTACGTCAGGACAGTTGTCCCGGTCGTCCTGAACGCCGTCTTGATCCCTGTCGTTGTCGTTATCGCAAACGTCGCCTACTCCGTCACCGTCTTTGTCCGACTGATCCGGATTAGCAATCCTGGGGCAATTGTCGCATACGTCGCCGATCTTGTCATTGTCGAAGTCCTTTTGATCTGGGTTCGCCTTGCGCGGACAGTTGTCGACTTTGTTCGGAATGCCTGCAAAACATCCGTCGTAATCAATCATCATGTAGTATTTTATCCATAAATGTCCCAAAAGTCTGGCCTGTAAATGTCCCATATCTATCCCCACTACTGCGAGGTATACCCCCTTGAGGGGCCGTGAAACTCGAGAGGCCTCGGTCGCCGAGAAGTATGATATCATGCGGCTCGAGTATATCGGTGAGATCACACTAATCCGAATTTCTAACTTCTTTATTTTTCATTATTTTTTTATGGGACTTCGAAAAAACGTATTCGTGGCATTTTTCTAATGCAAAATCATACCAAATATGATATAATTCCGATGATATTTACTTGTAAATGATATTTACTTTAATCGCCTATTACAAGTAAATATCATCGGAATTATATCATATTTGGTATGATTTTGCATTAGAAAAATGCCACGAATACGTTTTTCGAAGTCCCATAAAAAAATAATGAAAAATAAAGAAGTTAGAAATTCAGATTAGTTATGTTTACACTTCTCGGCGACTGAGCTTGTCGAGTTTCTTGGCCCCTCAAGGCGGTATACCCCGCAGTAGTGGGGATAGATATGGGACATTTACAGGCCAGACTTTTGGGACATTTATGGATAAAATACTGTATAACTAAATACCGCGCTTGTAAATCATGTCGAAATTATTAACGAAAATAACGAACGAAATAAGTCACTTAAGTTGACGTAAAATTCTTTCGATTAAAACCACATATTCCTATGAAAATAGCATTAGGAATGTCACGTGTCAACCAATCGACATTCTTGTCAGAAAAGAAAATGTAGAATGATTTAGAAAAGTACGAAAAAGTTTTGCTTCCGGACGAATAAGAAGAGAGAATAACGGTTTTAAACGTTTATAGCTCACTGCAACGTCGACCGATTCTGATGAAATTTTCAGAATATGTTTAATTGATACAGATGTACGAAACGTGTTTTCTAAATTTTCCATATAACCCCACATAAAATAGTTGCAAAATACCACTTTTAGTATTTTCGCTGCAATTCCGATAACTTGCAATTTTTTTCAAAATTTTTTTTCACGTTGTGTAACAAACCAATTGCTCTAACTTCTCAAAAATGTTCAAATCGTATGGTCCAATATCAAGAAAGCTATCGTCTTTTTGAGAGCGTCCGAATATTAGTGGGAGTCACTGTATGTAGATGAATCTCATTATTTGTATTTCGAATTTTTAGATTCAGTATCATCGTTTAAACTATAACATCTTGCTAAATTTTCCGGCTTCCTTCAGGTCATTACTGAAGTTAACACTGGAGATTTACAATAATATGTTAATTAATAGGTGGTCATTATTTAGACACAGGTTCCGAGTACGAGCAACTTACGAGGACGAATGAGTAATTAATTCAAAGCAGAGTAATATATAGCTACGTATAAGTCTCGTGGACGTATTTAATTGCTTGAAATTACGTAGTTCACGTTCTGAGTGAAATACCGAAGAGAGACAGAAAGGGTTGAGGAATTTGCGTACGAAATTCCATTGAATATCGTTACAATACGCTGTTACGCGTTCTTGCTTTCGTCCAATTTTCCAAGGGTTTTCTAGACTCCTCACGAAAGTAACAAATTCCTTTCTCTTTTTTCCGTTCTTCCTTTTAGCGCGTTATCTCGCTTGGAAGTAATAGTCGGGCGATCTTCAAAGCGACAATGCTAAAAAGCTTCTATAACGCATACTGACTTTCCATTGAAAACGAGAAGTTATCAAGTGTTTGCAGAGATCCGAGTTCTCCGAGTTCTGCATCCAAATTCTCGCGTTCATTGTTGCTGAATGCCAGCATTTGGTAAACAAGACATTCTGAATCTGTATTATTAAATCCTCTTTGGGGGAGGTATACTTGTCATATAATCTCATTCTATACGTTCTACAGTCCTCGACAAAATAATAAGACACCTATATCCTGAATACTACATACTATCTCCAAAGTAAATGCGCAAAATCTTAGAATTGTATCGCATACCATAGCAAAATTAGAGAAAGATATGTAACCACGGTCTGACATTAATTCGACAAAAGTATAAGACACTAACTGAAGAATGTTTGATTAAACAAATAAAAATACAAAATTAATACTTTGTAATACCTCCATTGAATTGTATTACGTCTAGTAATCGCTTTCGAATAGTTTTATATAACTTTTTGATTCGGTTTTGCTCTAAATGTGTCCAATTGTGATTTATATTTTCTTTTAGTTCATTGACGTTATTATATTGTTTCCCATTCGCGTAGAGTCGTTTTGACAAATCTCCCCACACATTTTCTATAATATTTAAATCGGGAGAACGAACGAGCATTCCAAAATATTAATATTTTTTGACAAAAAGAATTGTTTCACAGATTTTGAATTATGGATGGCTGCATTATCCTGTTGAAAAATGTAGTCACCGCGCGTGATACGAGCTGATAAAAAGTTTATTTCTGTTTTTCCATAGTAACCAATACCGGCCCATACCATAACATTGCCACCATCCATTTGACGGCGACTTAAATGGAGTTCTTCCTTTCTGCAATCATGAAAGTAGTAGACCCAGCCGTCAGGGCCATCTAGATTGAAATTTTCTCGTCACTAAAAATGACATTTTTCCAGTTTTTCATCCAGTGGACATGTTCACGAGCGAACTTTAGTCGTGCTGCTTTGTGTTTCTTCATTAAGGGTGGCCGTTGTTTTAATTTCTTCCGTTTAATGTTTAATTTCTTCCGCATTTACTTGTAAAATGCGATGTACATTTCTTAAATTTGTTTTCACACCTGCTTTTTCAGCTATTTGTCCTGCTGTGCCCTTAAAATTCGACGCAACACGCAAAGTTGCGCGTTTATCACGTTTGGAAGCAATGCTAGATCTTCCACTTCTTTTCGTTTTTCGATCGCGCACCTACTTCTGTTTAATAATTTCGCAATTTTATTAATACTGTATTTTTCCTAGCGCAACAGAACGATCCGATCGACCTCATTCTTATCTAACTGCTTTCCTCGACCCATTATTTATTTTTCGTTTTAATAAATGTACTTATACTGTAAGAAAATCACAAGATTCAACATCTGAATACGCTCGCAGTAGAATACTTAATGGTAAAAGTCATATGAGTGGAAAATAAGCCAAATGTCTTATACTTTTGTCGTATTAATGTCAGACCGTGATTACATATCTTTCTCCAATTTTGCTATGGTATGCGATACAATCCTAAGATTTTGCGCATTTACTTTGGAGATGGTATGTAGTATTCAGGATATAACTGAGTATACACTTTCCACTTTTAAATATAAGGCTTCGTACAGACCTAAACAGCGCGCCGAACCGCGCGCCGAACCGCGCGCCAAACCGCGAACATTTCGACGAACATTTCGGCGCGCCGAACGGCGAACGGAAGGCTTCGTACAGACCTAAACAGCGCGCCGAACCGCGCGCCAAACCGCGCATTTCGACGAACATTTCGGCGCGCCGAACGGCGAACGGAACGAGTTTTTGCTATTTCCAAAATTTCTTCCGAACAACTATGGAAGCTGCAGCGGTGTATACTACACAAAGAAATACAGAAAATGTTGGCAGTTTATTTAGTGAATCAAAGTTTATAAATGAAATTTTCAGGACGAAGTATTAAAGACATTAGATTCGAGACTACATTATTTGAATTTTTTGAGATGTTGCTGTGCAAGTGCTACTCATTCGCGATCGTGCGCGCCGTTCGGCGCGGCGTTCGGTGCGACGTTCGGCGCGGCGTTCGGCGCGGCGTTCGGCGCGGCGTTCGGCGCGACGAAATGTTCGTCGAAATGCGCGGCGAAATGCACGCGGCGCGGCGCGCGGTTCGGCGCGCTGTTTAGGTCTGTACGAAGCCTTAGAAATTTAAAAATATGCCAGGTGTCTTATTATTTTGTCGAGGACTGTATGTATAGGCCAGTCTTCTCGGTTCAAACTCGATGAAATGAAATGTTAGTCTAAATGCTTAATAATCAATCAAATCTAAAATCTTTAGACCCGATTATTAATCGTTTCTTTCTCGATTTATAAACAAAGTACACTACCAAATACTAAATAAGTAATGTAGAAACTAATGTAGATTATTTGAAGATAATAAAATTTAAACAATGAATTACAATATTATTATAAAATTTACATATTTAACGAATTTTCAAGAGTTATAGTAAAATGTCACCAAATTTCTCGATCCAGCCTACTGTGCGACAAGTTCCGCTCAACGTGGACCAAGCAATTTCAATTTTCTTGGCCAAAACATGCGTGGATTGTCTTATTATATCTTATTGTAAATATCTTTTAAATTATCTTTACCTTTTGTGTATACAGTGCATTGTTTTTCACAAAAAATTGATGTTTAACACTAAACCTACCACTGCCGGTCAAATAACCGATCTTACACTTTTAATTTTATAATTATTGGAATTATGACGTTGCTTACATGGAAAATGATTCAATAAATTTCTTTATCCAAGCACATATTGCAATAAAAATTGCACGAAATCTAAATAAATAGAGTCTTGTCATTTGTATCAGTTGAAACATTTTAATCGCTTTCAGTGCTCGGTAGTTTTAGTGTTAATACGTACACTGTCCCCTGGTGACAGTTTATTATTTTGGTTTCGGTGGTTGAAAGACAAATCTAAGCAATATAAATAATAAAAGAAAAGTTCATGGGATGAAAATAATTTGAAGATATGGCTTTGCAAGAAGCACTTTGTGCGATAAAATAAAATGGTAAATATTGCGTTTAGGGGTGGGCATCTTGGATGACTTTGACATACGTTGTCAAAGACAACATTCTGAACAACTTTTCTCTATACTATATTATAAAATCTGGTCGAGAAATTATTTTGCAAGCTAAACTAGGTAGATTTGCTAAAATATACTCACCAGAATATGGAAAACAATTAATAAATCATATGAAAGACCTAGCTAATCGTTGTTTGCCATTAATGAAATAGAATTTTTAAAGCTAGTTTATGTCGTAGAACTAAAGCTTTCTCATCGCTTTAATACAAAAAAAAGGAATGGCTGGCAAGCACTTTCACTATGATTTTATGGCCAGACACACTAGTCTCTCGCTAAGAACATCTGAATCTACACGTTCAATACCAGCTGTGGGTTTTAATAAGCCGCAAGTTCAACATTTTTTTTATTGCTTCGAAAAACTCACGTAACAATCTAATTTTTCCGCTTCAAACATATACAGGGTGTCTCATAGTTCATGGTACAAATTAGGTCAGGTCGATTCTATCGCTAGAAATAAGACGTGTTTCGTTTTCAAGAAAATTAAAATTTAAATATCAGTCGAGTACACCACTTAACCTCTTGCCGGATCATTTTCTTTACAGTTACAGTGATTAAAATGTCTTTGTCCTCAAAAATGTCGTAAAAGAGAAGAGAAAATTAATATTTTTTGTATGGCTATATTTATTTTAATGCTTAAATATTGATTAGAAACGAATAAAATTTTATTTCATTTAAAAAGAAAGGCGTAACACTCATATTTGTTAGACTTTGTTTAAAAGCTTCATGACGGGTATGGCTCGTTAAAATACGACAAGGGGTTAATAAATAATCTTATTTACTATCAGAATACGATTATTCCCGACTCGTATCGAATTGGAACATCATGCTCAAGTTGATAGTAACATCGATTACTTATTAAGGACGACACCCTGTATACATAAATGTACAAAATTGTACAAAAACTATATAAAGTTTTCTTGGCCGCGAAGTCAATACGCCAAGTTGGAAAACTCACGTCTGCTGAAAGAGGCAAGAATATTACCGTCCTTATCTGGATAAGTACAAACAGATATTTTGTATCTTCATTTTTTGTTTTTCCCAAGATATATACAGGGTGTCCCGAATTTAAATGGCAAAGCTTCAGATAAAATGTCTTTTAGAGATTTGCTCTTTTTTGCTTCGTTTTGGAGAAAATCGCAAAAAAAAGAAACAGAACAAGTTTTCATTTTTGTACTTATTTATTTACATTTTATTTACGTTATCATGTATTTAATGTAGATATTGTTCAAAATGTTGCCCTCTTGCAGCAATGCAAGCATTACATCTAGCACTGACTTGATAAATTGCAGCTAAACATTGTTTTGGTGATATTTGGTGCACTGCATCTATGATTCGGTCTCTTAATTGCTCTCTTGAATTGATTGGCACCGAATAAACTTTCTCCTTCAAGGTTCCCCACACGAAGAAATCCATGGGTGTCATATCAAGTGATCGGGGTGGCCAAGGTACTATTCCTCCACGTCCAATCCATCGTTCGTACTCAAGAGAGCAATTGACAACGAGATATTGAATTTTTGCGATTTTCTCCAAAACGAAGCAAAAACGAGCAAATCTCTAAAAGACTTTTTGTCTTAGTTTTTCGGTCCCCTATACGCTCCTGAAGTTTTGCCATTTAAATTCGGGACACCCTGTATAATAGCATGAATCAACGTCTTATGATAAATTCGCCCGCAGAAAGTGAAAGTGATGTTCGGCCAAAGGGTGGGGTGAACAGCGCGCGCGCGAATTTCCTACGCTCATCCTTCTAGATCAGTGATGAATAACTTCTAAACTAATCAATTTTCAACATAAGTACCTTCATTCTGTCATTTAACTAGTAAAAATATATGTAAAGATATTTGTATACTTTTGAAAGTCACTGTGTCGTATATGGTTATGGTCTAGTTACGGCGCGGCATGCCTTCAAATTATATAAAAATATTTATAGTGCTCCATTTTTAAAAATGGAAGAATTTTCCTACACTTAAAAATACTGCAAATACATTTACAGAAAATGTTTTGCTCTTTGAATTTTTCTGAATTATCATATACGAAAAAAACGTTGTCTACTACCTTTGTGAACATCGTGTATATTAGAAGAAAAAGAATCCAATATAAGCAGTTAGACGCACAGAATCTAAAATCGTACACACTACCACGTCGTCTTTGTGTATGGACATTCGTAAACTATCACTCTTCATTAATTCTGAAAGACAATTACAGAAATTGTAGATACATTTAATTGATTAGAAACCTCTTGCACAAAATTGAATTGACGCGTGAGATGTTACAGTTTGGTTAGAATTCTAGGACCATCATAGAATGATTACTACAAAATTGATATTGATAACTGATAGAATCGAAATTAAAATTAGATATGTACTTACAGTGACTCGGATTAATATTCGGATGCTCTAAAAAAGACGATAACTTTCTAATATTGTACTATACGATTTGAACTTTTTTGGGAAGCTAGAGCAATTAGTTTACTACAGAAAACTAATAGTAAACTACTAGTGAAAAAATTTTTTTTAAAAATTGCAAGTCATCGGAATTGCAGAAAAAATACGAAAAGTTGCATTTTATAACTTTTTTATGTGTGTGTGTTCAATATCCCTATATTGAAATTTTAAAAAAATGTTTTGTAGATCTGTGTGAATTATACATATGCACCGTGAAAGTTTCATCGAAATCAGTTGATGCGGGAAAAAAAGACAGGCATTGAAAGATGTAAGAATCTTTAGATTTATTGCAGTTAGATGCCGAAAATCGTGAAAATCGACAATTTTTACCATCTTTAAACGTTTGTAGTTCATTGTAACGTCAACTAATTTTGACGAAATTTTCAGAATATGTTTAATTGACACAGATCTACAAAACGTATTTTTCAAATTTTCAATATAGGTCCACATAAAAAAGTTGTAAAATGCAACTTTTAGTATTTTTTCTACAATTCCGATCAATTGCAATTTTTGAAAAATTTCTTTTCACATTTTGTACAATATTTAAAAAGTTATCGTTTTTTTTAGAGTGTCCGAATATTAATCCGAGTCACTATACTTTAATAGTAGGTAATTGTTTCGGTCCTTCGCAACTATTTTGAGACCGTTATTATCTTGCAATTCCAATTTGGTTTCCAATCTGATGATTGCAATGATTGAAACTACTGCGTATATAAATTACATTTCTGTCGTCTCAATTTATCCGAGTTGCCTGTTTCTCGATTAAGCCGGTTAATCGTCGCCCGGCTGCATTACGGAGTTTAAATATTTAAGCAGCCTTCAAACTTCAGCCGTATCTTTCTTAAATAATTATTGGATTGGTAATATCGATTTTTCATCGTACTAATGTAAGGCAAAGGCTTTCAAACGACTCAAATGTCACTGCCTTTAATAAATTGATGTTATTAGAGTGACGTTTTACGTCCGTAAAAGTTTCAGTCTAGAAACCTTATAGATTGCGCAATTTTAATAATTGGACTACTAGATACCGTGCTTATAAATCATGACGAAATTATTGGAACGGAAAAGGTCACTTTGGTTGACGTTGAATTTTTACGATTAAAACTACATATTCCTATGAAAATAGCATTAGAAATGTCATAACACGTTTCAACAAATCGATATTCTTGTCAGAAAGGAAAACGTAGAACGTTTTAAAAAAGTACGAAAAAGTTTTGCTTCCAGACGAATAAGAAGAGAGAATAGCGGTTTTGCTATATACAATTTTGGATCTTTTCCACTACTTTGAAATATGCATGGGTTATTTGATGTGAAGTAACGACGTAAGCGAAATTAATGATTATTCAATGTTAATACAATTTGATGTGATTTGAAAAGTTCAAGTAATAATTTACATAAAAAGTAAAGTGTTACTACTAACTGCATTTATCTGATAATGACTGGTATATGCAGAAAATTACATATAAGATGTTTTTATTATATTCTGATTTGTGATAGCGAACACACATTGACCAGATACTTTTCAATTTTCTATCTTGACTTTATCTTGCGCTTATCCGATCAGAGTACACTTCATGTTTAGCAATACTAAAATAACATATCCATTAGAATAACTTCAAGTACATCAAATTGCCTTCCGGTTATAGAATACTAGTTAATTTGATTAATTATTGTCAAAAACTGTATGAGAGACAAAAGATAAAAGCTGCATCTACCTAACTTGAACCTTTCTAAATTTCCAAAATTAATTTTCTACGTTTAACGATTATCCTTGGAATGGGAATAACGAATCCCGAGCGCATGAGTTCCCTCTGCCAAATTCAACTTTAATCGGCTGCTGCCGCGCTGTCAGAATATTAAAAGTTCATATTGCTAGTTGCTATTTACCGGAGTGTTTTAAACTACTGTACACTTTCAAAATATCAGTATGAAATCTAGTTATTACAAAGTATGTTATGTCAAATCCGCGAGCGTAATTTCTGCGGGCAAACGAGCACAAAAGTGTGTATGCGTGTGCGTGCACGTATGCATGCGTTTTTATGGGTGCGCGCGCGTGTTATCTGATGTAGGATCCATACAAAAATCATTCATACCTGACAATTACACACAATGGACCAACGCGAACTTTTCAATACCAATTGAGGGTTTACAAACGATTTTATGAAATAATAGAAAAATATCAGAAAAACAAAAAACGATCTAAAACGATCTAATAAACTATTACATTTCCGAACGATCTAATACTTTTATATATGCATGGTCCTTATCAAAGGACAAGACTATCGTGAAAATATATATGTATTATCATTAAATTATAGTTTCATCATTTTATTTCATAAAATATCTTATCATTACATAGTGCATGTATTAATCCGGTGCTAATTACACGGTCCAACACCCAAAAATCCTTTCGATTCTCACTATGCGATTGTTATAGAGTTTTTCGCGCTGATTCCGAATCTGGCCTTAATTTTTCTCCTAGACGCATAGTTTTTGAGAAATTTGAGTTTGAAAAAAACATATTTTTCAATCACAACTCATCACAAAGATTGCGATATTATTATAAAAGATATTGTATTGTTCTTTACATCAAAAGATTGTTTAAACATAGCCAGAAAGCAAAATATCATCGCGGAACACGAGTCGCCGCCAGTGGTGCCCTGCCACTAGCGCGGTCGTTCGACGGGATACGGCGCGGCGCGGTGCGGCGAACGCCCGTTGCAGTGGTGAGCGTCACTGGCGGCGACTCGTGTTCCGCGATGATATTTTGCTTTCTGGCTCGGTAAAAACGACGACGTTGGAAAGTTGAAAGGATGGTTTCTCAAGATAAAAGTCTGCTCTATCGCGTGGTGTAGTTCGATTTTCCGTTGGATCCTTATTTTTTCAGATAAATTAAAAAATATCAGCAAAAAACGGTGCAAAAGTGGTGCCTCTCCGTCTTTAATGATTGTTTAAACATGTTTACACAATCATAATGTATTACTATTGCACATCACTGGATTCGGGAAAGTCTAGAGAATCTTTTGATGTAAAGAACAATACAATATCTTTTATAATAACATCACAATCATTGTTCAAAGTCGAAAAATATGTTTTTTTTCAAACTCAAATTTCTCAAAAACTGTGCGTCTAGGAGAAAAATTAAGGCCAGATTCGGAATCAGCGCGAAAAACTCTATAAAAATCGCATAGTGAGAATCGAAACGCCAAAAAAAAGTTTGAATTTGTTGGACAGTGTTATATGTGTATGTAAATTAAACAGACAATACAAATAAACACATCAAATTACATTTTAGTTTGTACACGTATGATTCTATTATAGGGTTAGACATGATTGTCTGATTTTAAAATAGCTTCCAGCATTTAAAGATGAAAAGATTTATCAGTTTTGATATAAAATAATATAACAGGACACAAATATGGTAACGAAAATATTTAAAGACAGAAACAAAACTTAATTTGGGGTACAGTGTCATCTATGCTACACTATATTCAAAATATTGGAAATGGTTATTTGCATTCTCCTTTATACATATAATAGTTCTTTTTAAGCTTGTTTGTAGACGTATTTTGTTATTTTTTCTAGCTTTTATATTGACTTTACGGTATTTTATTCAACGATAAACGAAATCAGTTCTTTGAATTAACAGAAATTTCAATTGAGGTATTACATTATGATTATTCAATAATTATTACAAACGTCATATGACAGAAGTGATATTTATATATATAGAATGTACATGTAGGTATTCAATTTCTTGCACAACATAATAATGTGTAATATTTCGTTACAGCTTACTGTGTCTGTAAATCATTTTTAAAACATGTATTGTTGGAAATATAACTTTTTCCACGAATTATAATGCTCCGTTTCACCAATCACCATAATTTTTAAACGTTGAAATCGATCCTAGAAGTAACGGGTGATTCTAGTTAGCAGACACAAAGCAGACGTCGAACTGTGAGCAATCAAACGGTGAATTCGCCCGCTGCTTCGTTAAACACTTTCCGCTTCGAATAAAACTAATGAAGCTAAAAAATAATCTTCCTGTCGATTCAAACAGAATCAAAGTGAATTAACGAGCATTTAATAATTTTTACGTAACCAAGTGACACTAGATGCTACTCATGCATGGTAATTTGCTTTTTAATTGCACACGATGCTCAATTTCGTTTAAATGCAATTTTTTCATATTACGGGACATCTATGTAGAAATGAATTATTTTTACAGTTATTTGAAATAATTCTTTTCAATGTTTATTGATATATCATTTCGTGTGAAATATGTGAAATTGTATATATTATTCTGACAATACCTTCTTTTACTTATAAGGCTCAATTTCGTTTACACCTATGTAGAAATGAATTATTTTTACAGTTACTTGAAATAATTATTCTCAATGTTTAATGATATATCTTTTAGTGTGAAATACTAATTGTAGATATTATTTTGACAATACCTTCTTTTTCTTATGAGGCAAATATTACCTTTTTCCTTTGGAGAAAATAAGAAATTCCAGTATTGAATTTTCCTCTAGAAGGCACATAAACATGTATACTATGCGCGATTCGCACTTAACGAATTAAACATATGATCGTTCTTGAATTTTTTGGTAGGAGTCGCTCAAAGAGTTGCTTGCAACCTCCGCCCTTAAAAAAATAAAATTTTTTTTCTACCGTTCATAATATGCTCACAATTGTGAAAAATGAGATGCAAGAGGTAAGTTCGAGTATTTCCGTTTTTTTATCTTAATATCTTTATTAACAACCGAGAAAAAAAAGATAAAGTTTGAAGTGTTTACCCTCATATTACCCTTAAATGAGGGGTTAGCAGCTTAAAATTTTGGGGGATTACCTTTTGACCTAAAAGCATTGTTTTGCATACGATATCAATAAAAATTGTCGTGGGGGCCGTTGGCCATGCTTATCCTGCTAAACTCTTTGTCAATTCCGTTGTAGAACACTTTGTACAGGAGTAAATGCAAGCACATTTATAAATATACAGACTTACTGTGTAGGTACTCTGTTTAGTATTCATACGAGATGTCCTAAAAGCTTTGTATTAAATTAGGATTACGCATGAATCGACTTAGCTGGGATATGTCTAAGAAACTGTAATGATTAACTAGATATATGTATTAAGATTACTATCCATGGAAGTCACCAATTAGTTAAAGATTCGACTACTGATATTCTAGCGAACTATTTTAGTTACCATTACAATAAAAATGAAGTAGATCTACTTCATCTTATTTTAATCATCTTTTTTATGTTTTCCGTCGAAAAACACTACCACATGATATGCAAATGAATCATACGTATGGTATATATATATATATGGATACTAATTTTATTCTAGTAAATTCTTACTTTGATCATTATTTAACCTGGAAGATAACTATTCCTTCTAGGAAAAGTAAATCAAACAAAATTGGAACGTAAATGAAGACATACATTTTGTTAAATCTGCACTGTTGTTGCAATTAGTTATCAGTCGACTGCGGATGTTTATGCAATCTGCAATTTTTGGAAAGAAGTTTTCAGAAACTCGTATCAAATAGAATCTTATTTTCCGTTGTAGTAGCCTTTTTAGATCTGAAATAAATTCAATAAGTATTAGATTCTATCGTATTTTATATCCTAGCATTTTTCTGAAAATTTTCGAAAGCCATAATTGCATAAAGATCCGCAGTCTTGTTATCAGATTAACTACTGTTTTGGTATGATTTTCCACACAATTTTGTGATTGAAAAAAGATATATAATTATATGACAAGAACAGATCACCATGGACTATGTAATAAAACAAACCGAACATACCATTCGTCTTCAGCATTCATCCTTTTCAGAGAACGGATTTAATGAGAGTATAGTGACTTGCATTACTAGCAAAAAATCGTACATCAGTACAACCTACAGCTACGCCCACTTTAAGATGCCGACTTTAAATCATGCTATATTTTTACCTTCGTCGCTGTTGAAACAATTATTTAAAACAAATACATAATATTGAACATATTTTTAAGTACAAATATCGAAATTGCATTAAAATTTAGCTATTCTCTAAAACAGTAATGCCAAAAAATAACTACTCGAAATAATATTACTGTTTTTTATCTTTGGTCACATTATCTGAAAATATTATTACTTCTTTCAAAGAAAATTTCGTAAATAGCTTACTTCGACTAATTATTACAAGTATTTGTATCAAATAAAAATCTGTTTCAATAGTTCATCAATGAAAGATTTATGTGTAATGTAATATAAATGATTGTAAGAAAACAATTGTCTGATTGGTGTTGAAAATGATAAGAGTGTATACATTCAATAATCATTAAATGTACACGATCAGTTCTTTTCTCTTGCTGGAAAGCTAATATCTTCGTGGTTTTCTGCGTGCTTATGTTTATTAAACATACAATAATAGATGAATAATTGAATTTCGAATTCAAAGTTACCAGCTTTTGGAATACTTTCTTTCTCAATTTTTGGTTTTCCATTTCTGATAATTAGCGTACGTTGCATGGAATGTAACGAAATAATAAGAACAATAGCATCACACATGATATGAAAAAATATTTAGAAACTCTTTAAATCCATTGTTCAGTCTTATACCAGCTATTTTCACCTTTTTCACTGTAGTAACAAATGTGTATAGATATAATAATATGTGTGGCTGGAATTGGCTGCTAGAAACGCTACGGAAGCGTTTACGTGCTTATCATATTCGTAAATACTGGTAACACATAATGAACGTTTCTCGCTAACTGTAAAACAGTGGTTTATAAAGTGCTTTAAACACAATTTCTATTTGGAGATGAAAAACTTTCCGCCTGCTATTTAAAATCATTCAACGCTCAGGTGCATCACTTATGATGCAGTGCATAGTGCATTAAAAAAATACGTAGTTCCAAGTAGCTAAAATTGATGAAAGCTTGAATTAGATCAATTAGATGAAAAACATGGAGTTGAGACTATGCAGTCGGGTACAATACTAATTGTAAGTGGACACTCTTAAAAATCACACAACTTTTTTAAAGTTGGTCCAAAGGACTTGAATTTTCTTAAGACGTTAGACCGACTAGTTTGCTGGAGAATGAGTAAACAAAAATTTATTCAGATTGCAATTGGTAACATTTATTAGACTCTGTTCTGAATCTTCATCATGCTATGTTCATCATACTATGTGATACTATAGGCTCTACAGTATCGTGTCAGACTCGTGATGAATTGTTAATTTTCTTCAAACCGAAATAAAATTCCTTTTCGTTTTATTAATCAACAGCTATAACCTACAATGTAAGGCATGGGGTTAATTTAATGTTTCGTAGTGTACCCAGCAATGCGAACATTTAAAAAAAAAAGAACAATTGTGTTGGATAAAAGAAATAAATTCCAAGCAAGCCAGGCCTTATGTGTAGTAGTACAGTATATCTCCTATATTACCTGTACTCTATACTCTACATATACAGTAATTAGCTAGTCGATATGCACTAGCTGTGACCAGTGGATGCACGCCTGTCTGTATCCACACAGAGATACGAGATACTCATTTTGAACAATACATATCGCTATCAGCACAATATACAAGGTGTCCCAAAAGTAACTTTTCGGGTAAACTTTACTTTACCAGACTCAAAATTTTTGCCTTTCTCCTACAAATTATTATGTATTTGGCATGTAATCCAGTAGATGTGTACCCGGAGAACCTGCAGATTAAAGTTTCGATCCTGTAGGGTCAATGGTTCAGGAGTTATGGTTGCTTAAACTTGAGCAATTTCCAGTGTTTTTGACAGGTGAGGGCGCCGCCATATTGGATTGTAGTGACCATCGCGCGCCGCTTACCGAGCAGAATCGCTAGATGGCAGCACGGGCACACAGTATGTAGGATTTGACTCTCGCGAGATACACGAGAACTACTTGGAAATATAGCCTACTCTATATAAAATGTGGAACCGCGTGGTAGGAAATAACACGATAGAATATTTATACTGTTCACAAGAACGTTTACACTTTATTGTATGCAAAGGAAGGAACACGAGGTCTGCCTCGTGCGACTGTACAAATGGAAGTCTCTTCGCGAAGTCTTGACTCGCATGACGGTTGCAACAGCGAGTCCAACTCGCGCAACCGTCCAACAACGAGTGACGAGCGGAGAGAGCGAAGCGTTCTTGGCTGCGCTCTGGGAGCAGGGCAGCCAACTTCCAGTTAGGGCTTTCACTAGGCACGGCCTAGGGGAATGGCGCACTAGCGCTAACCTCCCTACAAGTAATATCGCTAACAAAGAGAAAATATCTCGGAAAATGTTTGAGAAGAAATATCGTGGAAAATATTTACAAAAAGTGATCAAAAAATAGTCGAGTGATCAAAAGTCTCAAAACATAGTCGGGCCGGCCTCCTTAGGCCGTTGCCGGCCATTGCCGCCTCTACACGGACCTAATCCCAATCTAACCTCAAATTAGTAAGTAAAAGCCCCAAATTATATTTTTTAACCCAGACCAGTTAAAACGCAACATCGTGGCCATGTCTTCCAAAACTCAAACAACAGTCACAATACCCGCTATAAATTATCAGCATTAACGCGTGGCCGTTCTGCTCGGTAAGCGATCGTCACTACAAACCAATATGGCGGCACGCTTACTTGTCAAAAACACTGCAAATTGCTGAACTTTAAGCGACCATAACTTCTGAACCATTGATCCTACAGGATCGAAACTACGATCTGGAGGTTCCCCGGGTACAAATCTACTGGATTACATACCAAATAATAATAATTTATAAGAGAAAGACAAAAATTTTGAGTCCGATAAAGTAAAGAGCAGCCAACTTTCCCTTTGCAAAATATTCCTGGCGGCTTTGTTCAGGAGAAATTCACGGAAAATACGGTCCAATAAGAGCGCGCCCTGATTGGTCCGTGTTTTTCGTTAACAACTTCGTAACAAAGCCGCAGAAAACATTTCCGCGGAGGAAAAAGTTTCTTCAAATGATCTCAGTAATTACCCCTTTCAAGGAAATATAACATTTTTGGGACACCCTGTTAACTTACGATGCAATGCAATTTTAACCTTCACTCTGTGTACTGCGATTCTAACGTTAATCGTGTACAGGGGTATAATTGCACCCCACACATTTTCAGTGTAAAATGTTAAGAAATTGTCTATCTTTTTTGAAATTTTATTGATTTTTTAAAGACAAGTATACAATACTTTAAAAATATAATGTGAAATTAAAAAATTAAGAAGTTTTGTGGAAACAAAATAATAAATTTAAGATGCATCGTCAGAATCAGAATCGTCTTCTTCATAAATTTCAGCGTTTATGCATTTATCGCAAATATTTTTATTATAGTTTTTACACGCTGCTTTTTGACAAATGTAACAGCTTAAACTAGTCTCGATGTCGATGTATGTCTGCGTTGACCTGTTCTAGTTGTCCTGTACACAGTTAAGCGCAAGTTCCTTTTAAAGAGAAAGCCTTACTATTACATTAAAATTTTAATGTAATGCGTTTGAATTTTCTGTGAAACATATCACAGAAACATTCCTAGAAATTCTTTGGAAATTTTCTAATTTATTAATTTTTTACTTCCGTTTTCGTCAGCCTGGGGTACGTTTGCACCCCATACACAGAGTTAAGCTTAAATAAGTAATTATATTAAAGAGCCTAAATATACCTGACTATTTGCGATTTATATCAATATACACTACCCCGCTCAAAAGTATGTGGACACTTGCAAAATGCGTAATAGCAACGGCTGCAAGTTACGTAAGCATTTAAAATAGTGACTGAAATCGATCTTTATTACTTTTTTATGGAATATCCAACGTTTTAAGTTAAAAATTACCTATGTGGAAACTTACCAATATTAGACTAAGATTAAATATGAGATTCGTCGACGTATCCACCGCGATGAGATATTACCGCTTGCACTAATCGCGACAATTTTTCTAGTAAGAGTTTTTTTATTCTATTAGTATTTTATTATTAGTATTTGGATCGAAAATTCTCTGAATTCGCTCTGCATCTTAGAAATGAAACAAAGTGAAACTTGAAACCCTTTCAAGCACCGAGACCGTTCCACCAGATTTCGTATTTGTGGATAGAAATTATATAATTTGTACAAAAAAATAAATTCTATTGTACTACGATACCACAATATACATAATAATAATAATAATTACAAGTGACAAAATTGTTCTAAATATTTTTCCTACTAACTTGAACTACGTTTTGTAGAGAAAAAGGCAGTGTCCACATACTTTTGAGCGGTAGTGTACCTATCGTATGCATGTAGATAAATAATAGAATCATCATAGAACGATAATTATGCAATATCATAGAATATGGATCATCATAGAACGATAAATATTCAATATTATAGAGTATGGACCATCAAAGAACGATAATTATGCAATATTATAGAATATGGACCATCATAGAACGATCAATATTCAATATTATAGAGTATGGAATATCATAGAACGATAATTATTCAATATTATCTACATTTTATTCTAATCGATAGAGTAGATAATGTTTTTTAATTGGAAAAACATACTGAATATATACGATAGTAAAGTTTCTCTGAAAACATCTCATAGACACTGTTTGAGAAGAACATCGAATATGCAGAGTTTGCGCAAACACGATTTTGTAATTCTCGACCGACGGTTCGCTTATTATAGGTTGTTGTCGATGAGAATAATCAGATGTTGACTTACAATTAGAATTAATCTATAATAATGTGATAGAAAACATTGTTTTGTATTATTACTCCTACAATCCTGAGTGTTCCTAACATGACAGTAGAATATTTTATAATCTTTGTAATAGCATTTACTATACCAACATAATATTACCTACGTATCGTAATGTCCAACTATAAATTGCGAAAATACAAACTGCTATGTTTTCTACGTACAGCAGTTATGCATATTAATATATTATGCACATACTTATAGCATAAATTACTTTAACTATTTATTGCATTATTACGTAGTATGCATAAGGTACAAAATTAATATGATTATTAATTAATTATTCAGTAGCCTACCATTGCATTATTCAGTCCGATTACATTGAACATCTTGTAGTAAAGCTAACATATAAATGAGAGGATAGAGATCAGACAATAGCGGAGAGATCACTCATGTCGATTTATTTTTCTTGTCGACTACTTTCACGCATATCGATATCGATAATATTCAGACAGGCAACAATCTTCGCAATTGCGGGAAAATGCGATTTCTGATTTACTATCCACTACAAGATGTACATAATAGCGGTAAACTAATTTCTTTTCTAAGAAAACAATTTGATAAGGATTTGTTCAATGGTCTTCGCCTTTCAAAATCACTTAAATCCTACTATAAATATTTCTCCTATCGTTAAAAATTAACGAAGTGTATTATTTAGACTGTATTTTTACGTCCGAGACACTGCGTATATAAATTTTCTATATTGACTATCAGAATCTCAATACATCTTAACAGTGAATATGTATTTTTAACGAGAAACAATAATAAAAATAAAGGTTTTCTTGTGGACAGACTTGTGTAGTTGACAAAGGTTAAACTTGTTAACCGGAATCAACAACATAGAAATAGGTATAATATATGTAGAACTAGTCTCATATGTAGTAGAATCACGAACAATAGAATTGATCAGACATCGGTAATCGATAGTGCGACGCGTTGTACAAGTTCAGTACAAAGAGGTAGCACGGTAATAAAATTTGTACCGCAGGTTAAGAATTGACGGATTGGATATGTATTGTTGTTCGACAAGTACACAGTTCAAAGAAGATGTTCAATGTGATTTCAGCTTCAAAACGAAAACTTTGATTCTCTACAGTCATCAAACACGCCATGCATTACTACAAGATTCACCCTATCGTGTTGTCTGTTATGATTTGTCACAGGATTGATCAAAACATCCTACAACTGTTCGAGCTCTTTCATTCTTATTCGTTTATTCGTCAATATTCCACTGTTTTCCTAAAGATGGGATCTCCTTTGCGCGTCTGGACGCAGCCTTTTGTTATCCCAGCGCCTTTTATACTCCATTCGTCATACTTCATCAGAACTGCGTCTAGGCGTGAGCCACTACGTCTAGACGCGTGCGTCTGCAATCTACGACAGCGCTCGGATTTACAACTTACTCGCGGCAGCCGAGTTTCGAAGGAGGCTCCTAGGCTACTAGGAGAACGCCTAGTCCTCCTAGGCGCCACGAACCAGTGCTTCGATTCGAGGCACTATTTTTCGCGCATGCGCGGCGATTTTAGCCTCAGACAGCCTCAGTAGCGTACAAAATCGGGTACCTTCAGCACCCCGCAGAATTTTAAAAACTTATTAGTAATATACATACGAAATATTGAAATTTAATATAATTCAAACTTATTCTTCTATGACTATCTATAACTATCA
>CM052246.1:1043886-1074326 GCA_028455795.1 Lasioglossum marginatum
CAATATTCTTTTATAATAACATCACAATATTTGTTTAAAGTTGAAAAGTATGTCTTTTTTCAAACTCAAATTTCTCAAAAACTGGGCATGTAGGAGAAAAATTAAGGACAGATTCGGAATCCGCGCGAAAAACTATATAAGAATCGCACAATGAGAATAGAAACTTCAAAAAAGGATTGAAATTTTTTGGACCGTGTTATTAGTGTATTAGTGAAATACATCTTTGTATTTACTCTTCATCTTTTCGTACTCTTCATCTGGACGTTTCCTACATCGTGAATATCCCTAACTTTTTTGCAGAGCTTCCTGTTCGTAATTCATACCATTTTCCAATGCTTGAACCTCCCTACTCTATGCACAGTGAACCAGGAGTCCGCTTTTTGTGGCCAAAAGTCAATATTTCAATTTTAATGTATTGAAAGAATTTTTTCCCTATAAACTGACAACCCTTTAAAACTCCCAAATCCAAAATATTATTAATTTCAGATGATTCTGTGATGAGATACAGCGTTCTAAAGACAAAATCATAAAATTCAAAGTAAAATTGAACGTTTCCTATACCAATTTGGAATATCCGAAAACGGATTTAAATGGTGGTTTTATATGTGTCAGTAGGTGCACTTCAAGTATATAATCCAGTTTTTAGCATTTTTTTAATACGTATACAAATAGTGCAAACTTTTAACAATTAAAAACTTTCTGAAAGGTTTTAAAAAGATGCTTACATATGCTTGACATGAGGATTGTTTTATATGAAAATGTAGTCATCAAAGAAAGGGAATATGTATATAGGTTTTAGCTGATAATGTCTGCGTGTTTCATTTTTATACAGATTTTAACACTAGGTTTACGGGACCCGTCAAGATGACGGGTTCTAATATTCTTAATTTGCAATTATTAAGATTGTAAAGATGGTTCCTTGAGGAATTATTTAGCAAATTTATTTCTTTGGGTATATATTATTGGAAAAATGGCCAAAAATTTGTATAGACACATGCTTGTTATGTTTATAAAATAATGTGAAATAGGTATTTCTAGAGCTCCGTAAACCTAGTATTAAGAACTAGACGCACGAGATATGTACAATGTACATATTCGAGCGTTCTGGACGCTCAAGCACCTATCGTTCGCACGCACTCGAGAGACTGCGCTCTGAAATAACAAAATGCGAGACCCTTATTTTCTGTTAGTTCTTATTAATTCTTATAAACACTAAATAATCCCCTTAAGAACTTCCAGTCTGAACTTCGTGGCATCAGTCTTTTAGTTGACGAAGAAAGCGAAAGATCTCCGGTGAAGAAAACTGTGAAGCGTGTAATATTGTTATGTGCGAAATATTCTTAAATATGCTTGACTTTTATGTGTAAAGTGTTTCCAAACGGTTTTGTGTAACGAGGAAGATATGATATCATACAATCTCGGATGTTTATTCACTTTTAGACAACATAGAACTAGGATCAGAATACTCAGTATAATATTATTTCTTGTGATATTTTAGCTATATTAGGTATACTAAATACATTTTAATTCGATATGAACGTATTTTTAATTTTGGCCACGAAAAGCGTGTTACCGAACCATTGAGAGCATTGCTAACACAATTTTTCAAATATTTTTAACCCCTTGCATTATAATATCGTATCTGACTCGTGATGAGTTTTCTGAACAGATTCTGATAAACGTGTATGTTAATAATTTCCTTTAAACCGAAATAAAATTCTATTTCGGTTTTGTTAATGTACAGCCATTGCAGAACATGTAGGCATACAATAGATATAAATTTTCTGTTTTTTTAGGGACTTATGATCTACAAGAAATATTTTAATTATTGAGACTGTAAAATAAATCGTAGGACAAGGGGCTAATGATCTGACAAAAAAATGTTTCCTACAAAAGTTGATCAGTACACTCACTGTTCTACATATATCAATATAAAAAATTTATAGAAAAATTTCTTTTTATAAAAAATAGTCACCTCAATTTTTTAAATGTTAACATATATGTTTTACTTCATAATATTCTAACTGGTATCGATACGAATTCAACGTCCTATAATAACATAAAATTAAACCTTGAAATAACGTTATAATAGTTTTGGTCACAAATTCACAAATGCGGGCTCCTGGCCCACTGTGCTGTGGTCAGTGTTCCGATTGAGGCCTCAATTTCTCGCGCATGCGCGGTCAAAACAGTAGCGTATCTACAATGACGCAGCAGAACGGCCAGAGCCCTAGCGCCCCGAGGCAGTTATATTAGCGGGAGTGTACCGGTATTATTGGCGGAACGAGTGATAGCCATAGGTAGTCATAGAAGAATAAGTTTGAATTATATTAAATTTCAATATTTCATATGTATAGACTAATAAATTTTTTAAAGTCTGCGGGGTGCTCAAGCTACCCGATTTCATCGAAAAGGTTACGTTACTGAGGCTGAAATTGCCGCGCATGCGCGAGAAATTGAGGCCTCAATCGGAACACTGGCTGTGGTATGCTCGTCGAACAGACCTCTGCAGTATCTCCCTCCATTGCTTTACAATTCTTTTAAGAATTTGTTTCTTTATTTGGAGGATGTTCAGGCCTTGTAAGGAACCAACAAATTAATAATCAGCTGGCGCGGTCGGTCAAATCGTTTACGTTTACGACCTCCGAAATTACGACTCAACTTATATATGGACATAATATGGACAAATTAACCGACATGACGATTTCATCTCTTCCTATCCGCACTCCTTCAAGTCAGACGATTTTCAGATACACCTTCTAACCACTCCTCAAACTCAGATACAAGCAATCACGATCAAACCGAGTTGACAATAGACCGAATACAACCAGAATCGACAGAACACGGTAAAACACGCCAGCGAATACAAAATATTACCAACACGGACATCGCGAAATGGTATCTACTTACACGAGTTTACGTAAAACGCGACTTTGTATAAGTCCATCTGTTAAGTTCGATATATTTATTTATTTATTATTGCTCTAAACCGCAAGTACAGTATTGTTACATGTAGCTTACATTACATAGGTGTAACATTGTTTTTATATCCTTACGGAACATTGTTTGAGAAAATTATAAATTATTTTCAGGCTTCCTATATCAGGTTTACAAAAGAAGAAACTGACACAAAGAGGAAAATAGTATTTGCCATTGAGAAGCATTGTTTCCAATGTAACACGTTCGTTCTCATAATCTGGGCATTGCCGTATACAGGGTGTTCGCGATAATTTGTACCAGCGTTTTTTTCGTAAACGGTAAATATTAGAAAAAAACCGAAGAGGAGGAAGTTGTAGTATATTTTACTAGCAATATGATAGCTTATCTACATTTTTTGTATTTGTAATATTTTACTGAAAACAAAGGTGACCTTCATTTTTTTAAATGGAATATTTTTTGTACCATAGATCGATATTTTGTATCAAATTCTGAGTATAAAAGTGTTGACCTTCATATGTCCTAAATCTAATAGTTAACGAGACATTGTCGAAGTAATTTTCTTTCTTCTTTGGATAATATTTCGTTAACTATTAGGTTTAGGACATATGGAGGCCAACACTTTTATACTCAGAATTCGATACTCTATCGATCTATGGTACAAAAAATAGGACATTCCATTTAAAAAAATGAAGGTCACCTTTGTTTTTAGTAAAATATTACAAATACAAAAAATATAGATAAGCTATCATATTGCTAGTAAAATATACTACAACTTCCTCCTTTTCGGTTTTTTTCTAATGTTTACCGTTTACGAAAAAAACGCTGGTACAAATTATCGCAAACACCCTGTATATACAGTAAAGTCGCGATGTAGCTCTCCTCGTCTGTTCCGAGCAGGGACAGATATCGAGTAGGGGAACTATTTTTTTATGACTGCGTCGACCGCGACCGCGCCGAAAGTACAAAGGTTGCCGAACGTAGAAAAGGACAGCATGTAAACACGGACTGCGCGGCAGCTCGAGCTTCCCGGCCTGTTTCGTCGTGCTTTGATGAGGTGACACTCGCGGGTGGCGCGCGGATGAATTTCCGCTCAAGGTTGTAAATCTTGAGCCCGGTAAGACCGCGGACGCGTCGAACTCGCGAATGCCCTCGCACGAATGTTTTACTACCCGCCAAATTAATCTTGGGCATTAATCTTTTATCGAATTGAAATGAATTTCGTTAAAGAAGCGTTTCGTCCCGGATCTGCTAGGGGACTCGTCAGTAAGGCTAATCTAGCAGGTCCTGCCTTATACGCTAGCGCACGCGAGGGTTCTCTAAAAATACGATGCGGAATTTAGCGCGTTTGTCCTAATCGCTGGACAACGAAATACCGCGTGCCAGATTAGTAAGAAAAACTCGTACTGATGATCGCGAGGACTGGAGCGTAGAACTCAACTGAGTGAACTCGACTTCCACTCCTATCGCGATGAAACAGAAAAATGCACTGGTTCCTGCCGAATGTTGCATTTACCAATCAGCACACTTCGACTGTTTAGACCTCCTTCCCGTAGTTCCGAGGAGCTATATCTGACCCGGGCGACGATAGGCCTCGGTAATTCGAAACCGTCCCTAACGGTCGCGGGTGATCGTTCAGAGGGACAATTCTATGGCGCATTGTTCGTTAAGATATACAAAACTAGACATCTGGCAATGTCTCGAGTGGTCGCCGAATGACCCTAATTTACTAAATCTTCGAGGAAGATTTTTAGTCACGAACGCACCATAAATATTGTCCGAAATTAATGAATTATTGAATATTGTACTGTTCCTGCGCGACGGAACACGGCCCCTCGCAGGGGTTGCCCCCCGTGGAAGAGGTAGGCGTGGGGACAGTAATCGTGGAGATAGTTTAGGTCTTGAAATTCTGCACCGCATTGGCAAGCACTGTTAGCTATAAAGTTAACGCTTGCTAATGAAGCGTCTAAATTATAATGATTGGAACAACATCTATTAGCAAAAACTAAAAAATCTCTGGAAAGTCCAAATCCAGTGTACCATGGCTTACCTTTGTCCTTGCGATAAAATCTAAAGTAATAAATATAAATCTGAATAACAGTCGTTCAATTTCTTTCAACGAGGCTTCAACATCAACTTTCAACATCAACTTCGCCAGTGTGCCTCAGTATCGTCGCAGGTTAGTGAAATTTGGTATACGAATTTGAAGTTATTCGGGAATACCTAAATATTCGATATGTGATTTTTAACTCATTCTAATTGTTCTTGTTATTGTTTAAACAAATTGGATTAATTAAAAGCCTCGTATCGATCAATATCGTTCACCTTAATAAAACTGACACTAAGTCGACGCGATTGCAAGCAAATAAACAAAACAAAATTCTGGGGAGGGAATAGTGTATCGGATAATAAAGTGCTGAAAAACTCTGTTTTAACCCAGACTACGTGCGGCGATGCTCACGCAGAGAAAAACAAATAAAATCCAACAAGCCTTTTAAACCAAGTACACAAAAGAAAAATAAAGTACAGGAAATTCAACCATGAGCAAGCGTGTTGCTTCGTTAGGCGTTTTTCGGTCCGAATAGAAATAATTACCTTTTTGTTCGGACAAAAAGGATATAAGCGAATTAACAATACCAGCTACAGTGGTTCACGTGCATCGATGCACGAAGAGAGATTTTTAAAAGAGAACGAACTTCTGTAGTCTCGATGCGCGTGCTCGGATAAAACAGTTTTCTTGTCTATGTGTCTCGAATTACTAGCATCTCTAAACATTATTTCAAACACTTTTGTCGTTTTATTTGATAAATAACCTAAAAAAATGTATTCTTTTTTTAAACTTAATTCGAGTAAATTATTTTTAATTTTTAACAATTGGATTGAATTAATTCATTAACTGAATTGTATAACAACAACTTTATGTGACAATGAGTTATAGGTATGAGATATTATACAATAGTTGTGACAATACTGACAAGATAGACAATTAATAGACAATTAAACATTATTTGAAAAAGTATTTGATCAAATCTTTCTATTATATAAAATAGTTTTGTAGTTTCTGTCACGCTAAAACGCCGAGCGGGTTGCCTTCTGAAGGGGAACCGAAAATTGAGGAGCGAGTTGCCTTCTGAAGGGAAACCGAAAAATGAGCGACGTGACAGTGTGTATTTTTCAGAGAGAGAGCGAATGAGAGAGAGCGAGAGAGAGCGGAAGAGAGAGCGAGCGAGAGAGAGAGAGCGAGAGCGGGAGTGGGAGAGAGAGCGGGAGAGAGGGAGCGGGATAGAGAGCGGGAGAGAGAGCGGGAGAGAGGGCGGGAGAGAGCGAGAGAGAATGGTGCCGCGGGGGTTGGCGAGCGAAGCGAGCAGGGGGCGGAGCCCCCTAGTACTATATAAAATAGTGTATTATGAACTTGAACAATATAAGGAAAACTATACGTAAAATGCTCCTACACGTGAGTCACTCATCGCGCTCACTCAACGCACACTCAATCCAGCATACGCACCGCCATCGCGTGGGCAGAAAGAAATATAAAACGGACATAGGAACTGATGTTTGACTTCGGTGGTTTGGAGGAGCAAACAACACTTTACATTTTTACTCAGATTTTGATACTTTATTAACTTACGATTCCAAAAATTGGTCATTCCATTTTAAAAAATGAAGGTGATCTTGAAATCTCCGAAATGTCTCCACCCGAAGCCATTTAAATTCCATGTGTTACAATTTTCATAAAATGTGTCGTTTAATAATTACTCGAGGTATCGAGAATATGTTAGCTGATTGCGAGACACCCTGTATGTCAACGTATATAATTTCACTATACTCTCCACTGAGAAACCACTTAACATAACATACCTTATTTTCCGAGGAAATTTTTATTATGTACAAAAAAGGTAGTAACACAGTTCTTTAACCCTTTCGGTCGTTGTGCCCTCATATAAGGACATACTAAATAAATGCTTGGTATATCTAAATTCGGTAAATTTTATTGTTTGTAAACGTTGTCCTCATATTGTGTCACAACGCGTGACACACACACCTCTTCCCCTTGGGGATCTGTGTGGAGATATTTTATACAACTGAAAAATCAGAATTTAATTCAAAGAACTGCTTAGCAACGCCATGATTTTTTTCCAGAAATAAATAATTCGTGACCGAAAGAGTTAATGTTTGTTTTTGTTAATTTAAATTATTATACGAGCCTGATGGTCCTCTTCATCACAGTAATAATAATAAATCTAAAATTATATTGTTATGATTTTTTCCAATAGTACAGTTTCGTCTGAAATTCCAAGACAGTTTGACATTCAGCCGGGATTCTGGACAGCAACTTCAATTCCGGGATAATCCCGGTCAATCCGGGACGGTTGGCAACCCTACTTCCAGTACTTCTAAACAACTTGTAGGTATTAATAAAAGTCTGCCTGGAGGGAATCTTTTGCTCAGGGTACCTTTCTTCGTAAGGTAATCGGGTCTGGATTGTGCATTTTCTTTACACATTCGCAGTAAACCGTTATTATATCACAGCTTTCGGAATGGAAAGGTTTGGAATGGAAGGTAAGCGACCGGAAGAGGAGGTCCGCGGATAGGGAAGGGGGGTAAAAAGTGCATAAGTTAAAAAATTTGTAAATAGCTGTTGTAAATATATTTCTCTCTCTCTCTAAAATTAAGTTAAGTATAGGATTAAGTTAGTTCATAAGTTAGATGTAGGAATAGTGTGTGAGGACGAAGTATATGAATGTGAGTGTGATGGAATCAAGGTGGATTATGTTTAAGGAATTGTAACCCTTAGGGGAACCAAAAAAATAAATACATATCACAGCTTTCGATCAGTGTATAAGACATAGGGCGGAATCGCGTTTGGAAACGTACTGATAGTAAATGGCACCGTAATCGGTTAGGTAATGTTTGAGAACATTGAAGGACCTTAATATAGTAAGTCTATTACAAGTCTCACTCGTATTAAACGTATTCTGCTTTTGTATTTTAAATCTTATATATTTTCTCTGTTCGTGACCGTGAACAACCTCGGATAGTTGTAATTACAAAATTCATAATAAAAGGGACTATTATCGCAAATGTATAAAAAGGGGTAACGCCATTTAAAGAAATGAAGGTGACCTTGATATCTCTAAAAAAAATAATGTGAAAACAAATATTTTTATGGATCTTGCGAGCATTCAACTTTGTTCTCTCTCTTATAAATGAAAACGACATTTGACGTATCTTTACAAACAAGAAAGATATTTGAGGTGCCTAACATTAGGTAACTCACATTCAAAACTGGATGGTGAACAAGTCATATCAATAATATATGTATTATATTAGGTTGGAACAAAAGTTCGTAGCGTTTTTAAATTAAAATTCAAAAATAAAATTAAGATATTTATCCATAGGTTTATTGAATAATATGATGAGTCATCTAAAAAATGGCAAAAAGTAATAGAACAGAATGGAAAATATGTTATTGAACAAATCTATGCATAAATATCCTAATTTTATCTTTGAGTTTTAATTTAAAAACGCTACGAACTTTCGTTCCAACCCAATACATGTATATGTAATATTTTCCTGCAAAAAGTACTTACTCTCGCCCTAATATTTTTCAAATAATTTATTTAGATAATCCTCATTAATTAAGATGTATAGCTGTCAACTTTAGTATAAATAACATGCAGTCCCATTAAACGGCAACACCCAGTGTGTTTTGTTTAATTAGTTAGATTTACGACTGAGCAAAATATATTTTAAACGACATTTAAATAGTCAACTGTATTGTAAATCATACATAAAATAAGAAGCCTAATTCATTGCAATAGCTTTATGACATAGTATTTCAAAATAATTCTTTAGTTGAAATGGGCGGAACATAGTGATCCTTTAGGTTGAAATATTGGGTTGGGTTGCAAGAAAGTAATTTCGGTATTTTAAATAGAAAACTCAATTTTTTATTCAAGCAATGAACTTTAATCAGTAAAATATTTTCCATTTTGTTCGATGATCTTTGGCCATCTTTCTGGTCCTTATCGGCAAAACACACACACACACACACATTTCTTTCTTGCCAACCCAATACTTCTATCTTCTATTCATTATACGTATTTATGTTTATTATACTATGTCACATGTAAAACCGTATTTAAACTAAAAATAGATTTACTTTGCCTAGATTTTCTCTAGATTTTCTTTGAGAGATTTTAATCATTAGCACTAAAAATTGCTGCACCATTATTCAAAATATTGTCCGCATTATTAAATATGTTGTTATCTAATCAATTACCAAACATTTAGATATTGTATAAGATTTTATACCAATTTCATATCCTTAAAATTTAAAAAATCACAGGAAATGGTAATATTCTAGGTCGGATGTTTCATTTTCGAGTTAAAATAGGTCCGAGTGCAAAGGGTTAATAACTTTTTTTCAAGTATATATTTAAAATACAAGGTTATGGTATTTAAGTTGTTGTCTTAGATTATTAAACTAAAGAAACTATATAATTTCGTTTTCTATTTTAAATATTATTGTATCTAAATCGTACAACAACTAATATTCTAAATAATATTGAAACATTTTTCTACCAAATTTTATCCAGTCCTTGGAGGGTCTAATGGTAAACGGTCATTGATTTTACTGTGTGGATCGTGTTAAAAATATTTTTGAGTTTATAAATTGGTATGCGTACAGTCAGACACATAAGTATTCATATGCCCTTTAAAACAGAATAACTTCTTTATAATTATACCAAACGACCTGATCTCTTGTAAGCAATTAGAAGCATTGGTTTACTGATGATGATGGGCAAAAAAGATTTCCCAAAAATTACAATTTACAGGGTTGCATGCAAAAATAAAAAAGGCATTTTTTCAAACTTTTTTATTTGGGTCCTTAATGAAAATTTAAAATTTGTTTTGTAGATCTATGTTAGTTATACACATGCTGAAAATTTCATCAAAATCGATTAACATACCCAAGAGCTACAAGTGGTTAAATGTAGTGAAAATCATAGTTTTTCGCGACTTTTGGTTAGTTTCTGCTTAAAATCTACAGATTCTTACATCTTACGACGCGTGTCGTTTTTTTCTGCGTCAACCGATTTCGATGAAATTTTCAGCATGTGTATAACTAACATACGTCTACAAAACAGATATTTTAAATTTCCATTACGAGCTCTAATAAAAAAGACGCAATTTTTTCAAAATCTTTTTTGCATGTCATTTGTTAAATCAATTCTTCTAATTGCTCAAATAAAGTCAGGTCGTTTGGTCCGATCTTAAAAAATTATACTGTTTTAAAGTGCGTTCAAATATTTTCGTGGTTCACTGTATCTCGCATAAGTTTCATCAAAATCAGCTTGTATCAACTGAATAAGTTTCCTTGTTAGTAATGCCTCTTTAGATTAATTGCCAATTGACCTCATTAGATTAATAAGCGTAAAGAATACGATTACTTTTACACAGGCTAATTTTGTTTTTAATTGAATTAGTACCCATTCGGAATTTTCTCTAAACTATCCAGTTGGTGCTATCATTACTGGTTTACAGGAATAGTAAGAAAATAAAAACATGGAAAAATGAGGACGAGGAGCAACCAAGATGAATGGGAGAATTTAAAACGGTTCATCGCGCAGAATAACGAGGGTTTAGAAACCATGGATTTAATGAAGGGTCCGTACCCAAGTATAAAAGGTATCTGTCTGCGAAAGTCGGAAGGATGTATGATATTAAATTGATAAATCCCCTGTACGAGAGAGTTTTTCATATGACTGATTTTATTAGTTTGAATATCGTTTTACTTGAATTCGTAGGCAGTAAATTGAGAAAGAGGTTCAATTATAGAATTTAGTTTAATTCAACTCGTATTGTATTTAATTACCTTTCGTTTGTAATAAAACTATACTTATGCAACTAAGTGTTACACAACGCGTCGACGAATATTATTCCATTCGACATTTCTTGGTAAATGCTCGTTTGCATTTTATTAAATGAAAACAGTTATACTAACACTGGAGATAAGATACATTAGGACCTCGATTAACCGGATCCTGATTATAAACAAATATGCGTTTAAATATGATGATATTATGAAAGGAAATAAATTTTCAAAAATGAAAGATTTATTTTGGAATATAATGTAGGTACATTTTAATTATTTTCTCGGATCTCGATTATCCATTGGGCCTTAATTTATCCGGGTTGTTTGTCTCTGATTGGGCCTTGATTTATCTGGTTGTTTGTTCTTTGATTAACCGATCAAGCCGGTTAATCAAGGTCCTACTGTACATAGATCCAAATCTGCTCATCTGTAGTGGATGAATAAAGTAAACAAAATTGTTAAGAGATCATAAATGGTGCCTATTAATCCTTTGTACTCGAAGCTATTTTAACTCGAAAATGAAACATTTCTTCCGATCTAGAATATGTCCATTCCCTATGATTTTTAAAATTTTATGGATATGAAATTGGTATAATACCGCATACAATGCCTAAATGTTTAGTAATTGATTAGATACCGACATATTTAATGATGTAAACAATATTTGGCCGAAAATTGGCTCAGTGTGCGCTGTAGCCGTGTTCTGATTGGCCTGTGTTTTTCATTAATAACTGCTCAACAAAGCCGGAGAACATTCTCGCAACGGAAAAAGTTTCCTTAAACCTTAAATGATCTGAGGAAAATAAAATATATGTTTTATTTACTTAACCTAATGTTTATTAACTATTATATACACTTACATACAACTTAACATATTAATCCTGTTCATTTACTTATTACAATGATCTTTTTCGATATCACATGCGCGAGACTCTCTAACTGTACTAACGACGCGTACGCCGCGCCGCGCCGTCCCGCGTATGGCGCGTTTCGAGCCCTTCAGGAGCGTAGATAGCTCCTTTCAAGTAGTTACGCACATGCTGAAAATTTCATCGAAAACAGTTGACGCAGGAAAAAATGACACGCATCGAAAGATGTACGATTCTGTGGATTTTAAGCAGAAACTGATCAAAAGTCGTGAAAAACTACGATTTTCACCATTTTTAACCGCTTGTAGCTCGTGTGTATGTCAATCGATTTCGATGAAATTTTCAGCATGCATGCACCTATATATAGATCTACAAAACATATATCTTAAATATTCATTAAGGGCCCAAATAAAAAAGTTTTAAAAAATGCCTTTTTTACTTTTGCATGCAACCTTGTGAATTGTAATTTTTGGGAAATCTTTCTTGCCCATCATCATCAGTAAACCAATGCTTCTAATTGCTTACAAAACATCAGGTCGTTTGGTACAATTGTAAAAAAGTTATTCTGTTTTAAACGTACGAATACTGATGTGACTGACTGTAAGTGTAAGTATTATACAAATACATGTCGCATTGCAGCTATTCCAGACAAGTCAAATTAATGTTGTACAACTGTGGTTTTGTTAAAAAAAAAAGATAAAACTGAGAGTGTTTCCAGATTATAAAAATAATCGTATTCCTTTATTAACAAAGCCATATAATTTTCTCGCACAAATTCGAAATATTGCTTGAATAAAAAGTGAAAACTACAGTAATTGAGAATCCTATACATATGTGTATATCATAAAATATCTCGTGCTCTTACTTATAATGCATGTGCAACATGCTTGCATTAATCAATGTACTGATAAATTAATTTCGTGTTATTAATGTGTTATGCATGAAATTTTATACAATATTTGGAATATCTTATAACAAAGCCAAACCTTTCGACAGCCTTTATTCACAGAATGACTGACGTAATTTATTTACGCAAAAAGATCAAATCCCAGATAGCACCCTGATGTCCGATGGACGTCCAATGCACGTCCGTATCGGACTTCTGTACGCCCTAGGGACGTCCGAATAATGTCTGTATGTCCGAGATATGTCCCAGATACGTCCCAGGAAAGTCCGGCAGAGGTCCCAGTTAGAAAGTGGAACGTACATAGGACGTCCCGTTCAGACCTACCTGGGACGTATCTGGGACTTACCTAGAACTATCTGGCACGTATCTGGGACATATCTGGGACATATCTGGGACATACGGACGTTATTTGGACGTCCCGCAGACGTATGGCTGGACATATTCAGAACGTTAAAAGGACATTTACAGGACGTTTATAGAACATTCAAATTTAATTTTAATTTTAATTTAATCAAAATTTTATATGTTACAAACACATACATAGATTAGGTACATAGTACAATACAATACAATCGCGCATATAACACCAATATATACAGTAATTATTAACATAATATATATATATTTATAACAATTATGAAATATAAATTTTTAATTTTATTATTAAAAATCTTTTGAAATTGTTTGTTTCTTTCCACGGTCCTCCGCTAATGTAAGCCACATCTGTATGGAAACACTTGTTTCTTTCTGATGAATAGATGTTTGGGATATCTTCGCTGCATCTGAAAATTAGAATTTCTTGGTGAGAAGCATTGTCCAATAAACGGGAAGATTTTAGCATGAATATATTAGGTTGGAGGGAAAGCTATGTCGTACTTTAAATAAGCAGGTAATTTTGCTTGTAAATCAAGAACACATGTTAACTAGCGGGTCATTGGAAAACAGAAATTGACAGGTTATTTGAAAAATGGCAACATATTGTTACAAATAATGGAAATTATATCGTTGAATAATATTAAACATGTATTTTTATAAATTGATATAACACACTTCTCTTTAACACTAAACCTACCAAGCCTCAAAAGTAACTGGTGCATGTTCCCTTATAAAAATGACAAGACTCCTATTGTAATACGTGCACTACTAAAAATATCTATACAGCCTTCATATCTTCTTATGAAATCAGTTGTATTACTTTCCCAATTGTAAAATAGAAAACCTGGAACTAGTCATTTTAACCGGTGTTGGTAAGTTTAATGTTAAAATACGATAGAATTTTCCCTCCAACTTATATAATAATATTTTTGTATTTTCCTTTTGCCAGTAAAGTTTTAATGACTGAGAATAAATATAAAATTAAAACTTACCTGAAATGGCAGTAACAAGTTTCACCAACACAATCGTGACAAGTGGCTGAAATTATTGAATTACTCAAACACGCTTATTATTAATTGGAATAGTTCAATATTTTAAAATGTGATCAGATTCGTCAATAGAAAATATTGTATGACGGAATAATGTTAAATTAAGTAAACAAAACAAACTTTCCTATAGCAGTAGTTTTAAGTTTCTTTAACAAACTCGCACATGTGATTGCTGAATGAATAATTTGTAAACGTGATAAACGTGAGAAATTTCGCTGCCTGTTTCTTATAATAATACAGAGTGTCCCAAAATTCCTTCAACATCCGGAAATGGGAGGCTGCTGAGGTCATTTGAAGCAACATTTTCCTTTGCAAAAATTAGTGATGGTACGCCGCGACTTCGCAACGAACAAGAGAAGGAGCAGAAACAGAATATTTCTGATACTTACATACTTACATAATATGTCTGCCATTTCTAATGCATCCAATAAGTTAGAAATAATACATCTATACTTTTAAAAACTTTCAATTACTCTATTCGTTTAATTTGCACTTACTCATTTTTGTCACGAATGCACAAAATCCGCAGTCTAATGATTACTAACAACGCTTTTCGAACGATACATGTTCACTTTACACAAAAGTTGATTGTATCTTCCAATGATGATTCATGGCTGTTTACACGTTAATACGTTTGCTTGTTGAAGTGGGTTTAGGTACATTGAAATCACCGATACTGTTTGATCCTACGAGAATACAGCGACACCAGACTTGGTCGACAATAATTTGAATCAACATATGCTTCCTCGTGATTCTTATCGCTCAAAACAGTTCGATAAAAACTATTTTATTACAGACCGTTGCATCCATAGGCGATTTTTTCTGCACATGCTGAAAACTTCTTTAGGTACACCTCGTACACAATTGCTAGGCAGTGAATGAGTCTGATCCGTCACGCTCCGAGGTGAAACGCTATTCGGGTAAACTCGGGGAAGCCCAAGTTTAGCCGAGCGAACGAGAGGCAGATAGGTGTGCAATCGCCATAGAAGTTTTCACTTCGGTCGTGCGGTCTTATGCGCACAATATTGGTCTGTTTTTTTTCTTACACGTTTTCTCGTATCATTAAAAAAAGGAAAGGAGCCGATAGGAGATGAATATACATGAAGAAAAAAGTCGAAAGAAAGAACAAAGTTTTTTCGTTTAAGATTTCATTTCCGAGTATATCCATGTTGAAGATTCGTCGAGTTGATATGTATACACTTGGCTATACTGTAGATTAGTTTTTGTTGTGTCATATGAGCCGCTTATTTTGAAAGTGGCCTAAGTCCATTTAAGTTTAAATTGAGATATTTAAGAGTTTGCGTTTCAATGAAATTAAAAAAACTTTTTAAAAACCACGCTTATATTAAAGTGCACTAAAAAGGAGAAAATAATTTTTTTTAGACATTAGCGACAATAAATAAAAGCGTGGAGCGCTAAACTATATTGACGCAATCTTCGTGGGCGCTCCACGTTTTTATTTATTGTCGCTAATGTCTAAGAAAATTATTTTCTCCTTTTTAGTGCACTTTAATATAAGCGTGGTTTTTAAAAAGTTTTTTTATATATTTTATTTTCTATTTCTTAGTCTACATATGAGGGGATGACTCCGAGAGACGACGTCTCTTGATGTAGTCCGGAATGGGACTGAGCTCCTTCGGTGCGAAGTGGGTCAGTGGAGTGGGGATGAGTCAGAGTGCGCATGCGTAGTGGAGTAGGAAGCGCTGGCGCGCGGAGTGGGGATCGCTGAACGCGACGACTCACTACCGTGCTTCGCGCTGCGAGGTGTGTGACGATTAATATTTCAATTTTTTTTTTCTCCTAAACGCACAGTCTTTTTTTTAAATTTTTTTTTTAATATTGCATTGTCATCCAGTTCTGAGCTATGTTTAAAGTTTCAAGTCTCTAGCTCATCGGGAAGTGGTTTAAAATTCGATTTCAAGATTTGACGCATACAACAACATCGATAACAACAACTCGGCAAGCTAATATAAGCGTGGTAATAAAAATATACACACAATATAATCACACTCCTTAAGTGTATCTAAGAGAGTTAAATTTACAATTCCTATTAAAATAATAGCAATTATTAAGTGAATAATATGTGTCTTCTTACCAAGAATGGACTAAAGCCACTTTCAAAATTAACAACTAGATTCGTCATAAAATTTGAAACAGGCCATTATAATAATGGTGTAATGATATAAACAAACCATTCGATATAATTTAAAATGCTTCAAATTGAAAAAACAATATTCAATTTATTTTATATTTGAAACAAAACTTGTCAAAACTTGAAAAACACCATTTATGCAATTCAGGAAATTTTCTAACTATATAAATTACATAACAATTTACTCCTCATTTACATTTTGTGTATGCGGGAGGGATTTGAAGACGTCATGGTGCTCTGGTGGTATATATCGTAGTAAGTCCATTATATCCTTGTATTTCGCTGTTGTAATTTGTCTCATATTTTTATAAAGTAGTGTCAATACAATATTTTCGAATTTTCTTGATCTACCCCGACGTGGTAATAAATTCAGTATTTTAAAATCTGCATTCTCATCCATTGATATCTTATAGAAAATTTTATAAAATCCTCGTGTACGTATACGCGGATCTAGCGGTGTGTGAGTGAAACACACATTCACGCGCGAGTGTCGTCTGCTGGAGGCTACTACCTTGACATCAAACAACTGACAAATGGACTTAGGCCACTTTCAAAATAAAAATTTGTATCATTCTATAAACCAGCTAATTTCCTTTTTACAAAATCTGTGTGATTTTAAATAACAATTTGCTTTAGAATGAAAAGATAACGTAGAAATGTAAATATTAAAATTCTAGCTTGATTTTTCTCGAAAATGGACTTAGGCCACTTTCAAAATAAACGGCTCACATATAACATGAACTTCATCAATATTATAGCATGTTACTACATCCGTGTCAAACTGCCAGTCTTTGTTATTCTATCGATAATAAGAAATATTACATGTTTTCTTTTCCCACATTACACATTTTCTTTTCACAACTTATTCTTTTTGCTCTCAGTTTTGCATTCTTGTGAAAATGATCGGTTCTCCTTGCTTTCCTGTTGTTCTAACCCCATCAATCTAGAATCTTAATTATTACACTTTTCTTTATTCAAACCCACGTTTAATACAATTTTCTGCTTTCTACTATTTCGAATGAACTTCAAATGGCAGTTCGAGATAAGGTGTGCAGATCATTGTTTTAACGAGAAGATATTGTTGAGGTGTCCGTACATTTTATATTTAATGCCCGAGACTTAACAATGGATGATCGCCAAACGATAAACCTAATTTGTGCGACAATAATGGTTAGAAGTTTTAAGTGTCTACATGTTTCTGAAGGGTGATGTACATACATCACATATTGTATATCAAGGATATGTGGAAGGGGTATCTACAGTGATCGGAATTAATATTCGGACGCTCTAAAAAAGACGATAACTTTTTTAATATTGCACTATAGGCCCACATAAAAAAATTGTAAAATGCAACTTTTAGTATTTTTTTCTACAATTCCGAACTATTGCAATTTTTGAAAAAATTTCTTTTCACATCTTGTAGTAAACTAATTACTCTAACTTCCCAAAAAAGTTCAAATCGTATAGTACATTATTAAAAAAGTTATCGTCTTTTTTAGAGCGTCCGAATATTAATTCTGGCAATGAGTTGATACATCTCCGCTAATGCAGTCATGAAAATCGTATGTTTTCCAAGGGATAAACAAGTTCCACTTGATTGTAAAAGTCTTGCGACGATTAAAGCTCGAAATGGCTAATGCGATTAACTAAATGAAACGCAACTGCGACATTGCTTAACCGTCCTTCGTTATTATCATTACCGAGTTAATATGTCCGAGATTAATTTTCCACGACTTATCTAGTTTAACTTGAAGAGCATCTTACGTCGGTCGGGTAGCTTCAGCAATTGCTGACAGCTGAGTGCTAGGTAATTGAATATTAGATATTAAATAGTTCATAAATAAACTTTTCGTAACTGGAATGACTTCTTGCCTTTTAAATAATTACATCTTATACTTTAATTTATCCTAACGGAGCCTAGCAGAAAATTGATCTTCTTTAACATTAAGTAAGTAGGATTTATAGGAAACTGCCTCCGTAGTTTTCTACATACACTATCGCTCAAAAGTGTCCGCACTTTCTTTTTCTCTATAAAACGTAGTTTAAGTTAATCAGAAAAATATTTAGAACAATTTTGTCACTTGTAATTATTATTATGTATATTGTGGTATCATAGCACAATAGAATTTATTTTTATGTACAAATTATACAGGGTGAATCAAGACAAGCCATTTGAATAACTTCTATATTTTTTGAGATAGAAATATTTCAGACAAAAGTTGTTTGGTTTCTAAGGGTCCATTACGTCCCTAGTAACTTAGTTTTTTAAAATGGAACCACATATTTTTCAACTCCTACGATTGTAGCCCTTTTCGAGATAAGTTCAACGATATAGTCATTCAAGGTCATTCAAGGCCGTAAACTTTAAAATTGATGAAAAACAGAAATTTATCGTAAAAGCTTATGAAATGGAATATTCTTATCAGTTTCAAGGTAGAGAAATTTAGTCTTAAGCGTTTCGGCAAAGTTAACGTTTACATTCACTCAGGGGTACTCTTCGGATGAGAAGTCATAGTATGTACTTGATCTTGATGATGGAAAGTCAGGAAGGCAAGGGGACCCTTCAAATCAAACAAGGTATGCAAAATTTTTGATAGATATACTACCTAATGTATTAGAAGATGTTCCATTAAACGTGCGGCAGTTTTTGTGGCACCAACACGACGGTTGCCCGGCACATTCTGCACAGAGGGTTACTAATATTTTGAACAATACATTTAAAAATCGTTGGATTGGACGATCTGAACATCGAAAATGGCCACCGCGATCACCAGACCTAACGCCATTGGATTTTTTATGGGGAAAGTTAAAAGACGATGTTTATAGTTTATGCAGCCTACAAAAGAAGACATGTAGGAACGGATATGAAGAGCCTATGCTGATATGAATCGCCACACATTTTACTGCGTAATGCAATCAGTGGACGAACGCTTCAGGCGCTATCTATCTGTGGCTGGTCATCACTTTGAGCATCTGTTGTAGCATGGTTTTGGATTTAAGCACTTTGTTTACATTTTGCATTGAAACAGTTTGATTAGTAAAGCTGAGAATATTCCATTTCATAAGCATTTACGATCTGCTTTTCATCAATTTTAAAGTTTACGACCTTGAATGACCTTGAATGACCTTGAATTACTATATCGTTGAAATTGTCTCGGGTTACAATCGGTTACAATTGTTACAAAGGGTTACAATCGTAGGAGTTCAAAAATATGTGATTCCATTTAAAAAAACTAAGTTGACCTTCTAATCTCGTAAGCACCTCCACTTGATAAAAAGTTATGTAGATCACGTAATAGGCCCCTAGAAACCAAACAACTTTTGTCTGAAGCATTTCTTTCTATCTCAAAAAATGTAGAAGTTATTCAGATGGCTTATCTTAGGTGATTCATCCTGAATAATGAAAATGCAATAATATAATTTCTATCCACAAATACGAAATCTAGTGGAACAGCAAGTTTCTCTTTCAGAATTCAGAGAATTTTCCGATACAAATACTAATAATAAAATATACTAATAGAATAAGAAAATAATAGAAAGATTGCCGCGATTAGTGCAAGCGGTAATATCTAATCGCGGTGGATACGTCGACGAATCTCGTATTTAACCTTAGTCTAATATTAGTAAGTTTGCAAGTAGGTAGTTTTTAACTTAAAACGTTAGATATTCCATGAGAAAGTAATAAAGATTGATTTTAGTCACTATCTTAGATGCTTAAGTAACTTTTAGGCGTTGCTATTACACGTTTCGCAAGTATCCGGACACTTGAGCGGTAATGTACATTGTACATATTTAACCCTTAGCACTCGAATGGCGATTCAGAGTCACCATTAAAAATTGCTGTACCATTATTCAAAATATTATTTGCATGATTAAATATGTTATTATATCAATGTCATATGCTTAAAAAGAGAAAATCATATAGAATGGAATTATTCCAGGTCGATAGGAATGTTTCATTTTTGAGTTAACAATAGCTCCGAGTGCAGAGGGTTAATTTTAACTATTTCCGTAACTTCATTCAAATAATCATTTGACCACGTAATATAGAAACTGAAAATATTTCTGGCATAATACCAGCTTCATTACTATGCACTATACATAACTATGCATAAATGAGCATTATTGAGCTACCGAATAGAATAACCTCACACGTAATGGGTATATCATGATTTCTCGGTACCAACTACAGAAACCGTAACTATAGTTCACACCGACCTAGATCACTTTCTCAGAAAGTAACCTACTACAGTACAACCATAATAGTTTAACCTTGATTTAAATACAGGAAGCATAAGCACGGTAAAATGACTACTTTCAAATTTCTCAATTTTCTCAAATACTATTTAAGATAATATCTTCTGTACAAAGGTGAAATCATAGTCTAATTTAATTCATTAAATTAATTATATTAGAATATATATATATTTTTATTTTAACGATTACTAGACTGCGGATTCTTATGCATTTATGAAGAAATGAACTAGGTGAAATATAAAACAGTGAAAGATATAAAATATCTAATATAGTTATGTTGTTTTCAACGTAAAAATAATATTAAAGGATGAAATAAATTTTTATTCAACTCTGCCTCCCATAACCGAAACAGAATATTTTTATTTTGCATAAAGATCCGCAGTTTAACGATTACATTATCTCCTGATATCATTTCCTCTTTTTTAATAATCCCGCATGGATTTATTTCTGTCAGCGTTATTATGTATAAATTACGATTACCATTTAACTTAATTTATATACGTTAAATTTTAACCATTTTCTTCGATTATGTTACCTGAATATACCTCTTTACGTGGAATAATGACAGGATTCCGTATATGTTTATAAAAAAAAAGATTTATATTTAAAAGGAATAAATTATTTATTTAATAACTAACTTTAAATTTATTGTTTATTACTTCTTCATTCCTGCATTGTCCATTTATGATATTCTAAAAATGAATATGTAAAATGATGTCCAATATCATAATATACTGAGCAAATACAATTCATGTAATATCATATTTTACCACGCTTATGTTAGCTTGCCGAGTTGTTGTCGTTGTCGTTGTCGTTGTTGTATGCGTCAAATTTTGAAATCGAATTTTAAACCACTTCCCGATGAGCTAGAGACTTGAAACTTTAAACATAACTCAGAACTGGGTGACAATGGAATATTAAAAAACAAATTAAAAAAAAAAACTGCGTCTAGGAGAAAAAAAAAATTTTAATATTAACTGTCATACCTCTCCGCGCGACACACGGTAGTGAGTCATCGCGTTCAGCGATCCCCACTCCGCGCGCCAGCGCTCTCTACTTCACTACGCATGCGCACTCTGACTCATCCCCACTCCACTGACCCACTTCGCACCGAAGGAGCTCAGTCCCATTCCGGACTTCATCAAGAGACGTCGTCTCTCCCCTTATTCTTTTGCATAATAGATCACTAGTAATACAGTAGATCATGTCATACAAGTCTTGCATCTCCTTTCTTACATCAAATTTAACAGGATATTTATTTATTTTGGCTATAAAAACGGGATAATAAATTATCTAATCATGACACAACATTTTCCCTTTTACAAAAGATCTTGGTTGAAGTGGTAATTAAAATCGATTACAAGATATGTAAAGACTAAAAAGTAGAAAATAAAAAATATATAAAAAAACTTTTTAAAAACCACGCTTATATTAAAGTGCACTAAAAAGGAGAAAATAAATTTTTTAGACATTAGCGACAATAAATAAAAGCGTGACTATATTGACGCAAACTATATTGACGCAATCTTCATGGGCGCTCCACGCTTTTATTTATTATCGCTAATGTCTAAAAAAATTATTTTCTCCTTTTTAGTGCACTTTAATATAAGCGTGGTTTTTAAAAAGTTTTTTTATATATTTTTTATTTATTGATTTATTTCCCGTTCATCTTTATCCACAAATAATCATTCTAACAAATTACTTCTTTCACACAATCCTCATAGTAAGAAAAGTGTATTTCTTAAAAACAAAAGCTAAACTACTCAAAAAATTAGCTACTAAAAAGTTTACCTAGCTTGCGGCACTTTCAAAAATTTATTAATCGTATTCAAATTTTAAAGGCTTACTTATTGTTATAACAGACAACTTCTGCTCACTATTAGAACTCAGCAATAAAAAAAATTTTTCGTCCCTATGTTTCGTTCCACCCTACTTACTGTACGTGTTATTCAAGGCCAGCCCAATTTTTAACCGGATTATACGAATGTGTGAGTAATTCGGACATCGTGTTATTTAAGGGTTGCCTGTATATCAACACATATTTCCATCTGTACTTTTTTCTGTTATTCCATCTTCTCCTGTCGCGTCGCCGCGTCGTTTTCCTTTTCAATTGATCCATCTGTACTGTTGCCACTTTTTGTATCAATTCCCATATCTCTTGTTTTTTCCCCGCAGCAACTATTCCGTTTGATCCGTTTAGCAACTTGTGAGCACACAATGTGTTCCCTCCATTCTTTAATTGAGATCTTCCTAGCAGATATAGCTTTCTTTACTCCTGTTTCTTCCCTTATTTATTTCCCTCATTTATGTGTTTTCATTTTCTCTTTCACACATCTTCTATAATTGTTTGCTTTATTTTTCAGAATGTCCAACTCCTATTTCCATTTGTACATTCTTCTTTTGTTACATTTCCGCTTTTTCACCTTACACAGGATGTCCCAGAAAGAGCGTCGGAAAAAGAAAGGGGTAATTCCCGAGGTGGTTCTAAATATTTTTCTTCTTTCCCAATTCGCGGCGAAACACTTTGTGTTCGAGTTATTAACGAAAAACATGGACCAATCAGAGCGCGGCTATAGCGGACGGACTCCAGCTTGTCCAACGGCAACGCTAAGCTCAGCGGAACCTGTCGCCGAGACAGAATCCGTCTGCTGTAGCCACGCTTCGATTGGTCCATATTTTTCGTTAATAACTCGACAACAAAGCGTGTCGGCACGAATTCGTAAAACAAAAAGGTGCATTTCTTGTTCCGACACTCTTTCTGTGACACCTTTGAAACCACACAAAATATCAAGACAGAGTGACTTTGTGAAGACTTGGAGTGTTTATTCTTTTTTCATTTCTGAAACCTCTATGGTACAATATTTATCATAGCTTCCTAGCCTCTATAATTATGTCTCTATACACATGCTGTACGTAAATTAATTAAAAAAAGGCAAGCTGTAATTTTTAATTTAACAATAATATACAAGGCGCATCAGATAAAGTGTTACAAGCTGTTTTTTCAGAATCTAATGAAGATATCGAATTCATTTTTTTTTTAATTAAATGGTTAAGGAGGGCTAATATTTTAGTATGTATTAAATTTTTGTGGAAGAGATAGGGGGGCCCTCAACACTTTTTTAAATGGAAAGTATTAATGATTTCTTGTTATTGTGATACTTCTTATTAAACTCAATAGCATTTATGTGGAAATAGAAACAGCGAACAGCGACCTATCGACGCTTGATCGCAGTGTGTGTGTATGCGACGAGCGCGAAGAAGTGACGAACACGAAAAATTGACAAACACGAAAAGTTGACAAACGTCGAAGGTCCGATCGAACGAGAGACGCGGCCGAAACGGCAGTCTTGTACGAGTTGTTGGCGTTGCGTCGCGTGATCTTCTTACGCTTAATTACATCTTTTCCCAATAAACTTCATTTTTTAGTAAAGTGTCGTGTTTCCGGTCTTTCCCTTATTTCTTCCTGATAGCCCATCCTACATTTACTTGAACTTTTTGTTATTGCGCATAGTTACAAAGTTATAGCGAACAATTTGTTATGGATTAAAATGTTAATGAAACGAAAAGAAAACGAAAAATATCATAATGCAATTTTCAAGTTTTGTGGACAAATTTTCAGAAAGTGGGACCAAATAAATTAAAGATAAATTGTAGATCCAAAATAAATAAAAATCGTAGTAAATTCGCTTAATAAGCTATAAATGCATGAAGATCCGCTGTCTAATTACACGGTCCAACAAATTTCAACTTTTTTTTTACGTTTCGATTCTCACTATGCGATTCTTATAGAGTTTTTCGCGCTGATTCCGAATCTGCCCTTAATTTTTCTCCTAGACGCACAGTTTCTGAGAAATTTGAGTTTGAAGAAAAGACATATTTTTCAATTTTAAGCAAGTATTGTGATGTTATTATAAAAGATATTGAATTGTTCTTTACAGCAAAAGATTCTGTAGACTTTCCCGAATCCAGTGATATCCAATACTAATATATTATGATTGTTTAAACATGTTTAAATGGACGTTCCACGGGATACGGCGCGGCGCACAGTGGGACGAATGTATCGAAATGCTGGACATCGCGTTTAGCACCCCTTTCAGTTTTTGTATCGCCTTGAGATTTTAAATATCCATGTTTTCAGTAGTATAGAATATGTGTCAAAAATCATCATAGAATCTGATGTCAAAAAATTTTTTTTCAGAATGTTGGAAAAAAAGGAAAAATGACTCATTTATTTAGAAAATTTGCTAGAAACAGGATGTATTTTTAATATCCTATAATTTTTCCGACATGTTCTGTTGTCAATTCATACAATTCATAGAACCTCAGAAAATAATTTTTAAATTAATATCATCAGAAATCACTGATTCATTACATTTATAAAATTTAATTTTTGTCAGTGCTAAGTACCTATCAAGAAGTACCCATACAAAATTTAAACCCGATCGGAGTCAGTTATGCCAGTATTAAAGGCAGTATTGCTTATTTGGAGGTTCCCGCCACTTTTCTAACCCAAATGCCGGCCGCAGCCAGATCCCGCCAGACGAGATCTCAACGAATTTCTCTCACATAATATCAAAGGAGAAAGTCCATGAAGCCCGTTTTTCGGCAGAGGTCGGCAGTCTTTTTAAAAATGCAAAAAAGACCATTTTCAAAAAATAAAAAGAAATTTAAAAAAAAAAGAAAAAAATCTTTTATTGCTTTATAGACGAAGAACAAAAAGATTCATCACAGTTTTTTTTCCTTTCAATTTACGCTTATTGTAATATAAACGTAATAAAAATATAGAATTTTTTTTTCTTCGTCTATAAAGCCCATAAAAAAATTTTTTTTCGACTTGCTATGTGTGAATGACACTCGTCAAGGTGCACTAAAGCAAGTATATCTGCCATCAAAGCCTTATAACAAACTTCAAATTTTAGTCAATGTCGCGGGTTTTCGTACATTCGTCCCACTGTGCGGCGTGCCGAACGTCCGTTCTAGCGGTGAGCGTCTCTGGCGGCAACTCATGTCGGGCGAAGGTATTTTGCTTTCTGGTTCGAAAAAAACATCGACGTTGGAAACTTGAAAGGGTGGTTTCTCAAAGTAAAGGCTGCTCTATCGCGTGGTATAGTTCGATTTTCCGCTGGACCCTTATTTTTTGAGATCAATTGGAAAATATCCTCAAAAATTGGTGCAAAAGTGGTGTCTCTCCGTCTTTAATCATAATGTATTACTATTTGTAGGGTTTTCTATCTCTGTATATATTGTGCATGGTGCAGACTGCGCGCCATCTGTCGTAGGTTTTTTGGTATGAACGCACACGCTGTACAGTAGTCCATGATCTAAACGTTTATAATGTAATATCCAAGTTATTCTAAATATATATCCTTATTTACTCATTCAACCCTGCGGACAGTTATTTAATTAACCAACACTATTCGATATCACTGGATTCGGGAAAGTCTACAAAATCTTTTGCTATAAAGAACAATTCAATATTCTTTTATAATAACATCACAATATTTGTTTAAAGTTGAAAAATATGTCTTTTCTTCAAACTCAAATTTCTCAAAAACTGTGCGTCTAGGAGAAAAATTAAGGCCAGATTCGGAATCAGCGCGAAAAACTCTATAAGAATCGCATAGTGAGAATTGAAACATTTTTTGGCTGTTGGGCAGTGTTACATCACATACTACATTTTATTAAATGTTCAAAACCTAAACAAGAGTAACACTGTTGACAAAATATTCCCGGAAGTCAACCTCGCAAAATCAATTTCAATTGTTCGCTATAACTCTGTAACTATGTGCAATAAAAAAAGGTTCAAGTAAATGCTATTGAGTTTAATAAGAGGTGCCACAGTTACAAAAAATCAATAATACTTTTATTTAAAAAATCGTTGGGGCCCCCCTTTCTCCCCCAAAATATTGCCACAACAAATGTAATACATACTAAAATATATATTAGCCCTCCTTAACCATTTAATTTAAAAAAGAAAATTAAGTCGATATCTTCATTAGATTCTGAGAAAACTGCTTGTAATACTTTATCTGATACACCCTGTATATTGTAAAATTGTTATATGAATATTGTAGATCGAAGGAGGAGACACTTAATATAAGTTACAAAAATTCCACACTTGACTGGAATTTTAACAAATAAAATTTCCAATAAAGTATAAAGGTGTGTCATAAAGGTAGGAACTTTGGGACACCGTAAAAGTTAGGACAGTGCGTTTTTTCCACATTAACGCACTGGAAACACCAATGTCATGGTTGTCAACTGTTTTTTGTTTATAAACAAACTTTTCATGAACATTAGAAGCAACAAGTCGTGTTCAGCGTACACTCCCGCTCATAAGTCTTAGGACAGTGATCATATTTGTATTCAACTCTGTAAAAATGAAATAATCGTTGAAGGATGCGAACAAATTTTTCCTTATTTAAAGGTTTACATGTCAAGGAAAGAATGCTGCACTCATATATCAAAAATCTTATCAAGAAGTAAAAACATATTTATATTTTCTTTTCATCGAAGAATACGCCACGTTTCTTTATTACAGTTTCCACTATTCTTGGCATCCGCGTGATCAGTTTTTTCATACTTTCTGTTGTTATATTATTCCATTCTCGTTCCAAAATATTTCATAAATGTGTTTTCGAAGTAGGGCAAATGTTCCGTACCTGTTTATCCAGTTCATCCCATAATTTTTCTATAGTGTCCAAATCTGCTGATTGGGGTGGCCATTTCATAATTTTTAATGAATTATTACATTGAAGTTGATCCAAATAGTTTTTACATATTTTTGACGTGTGTTTTAGATCATTATCATTATATTTATATTATGTAGTTAATACAGTTAAAGGTTCATAATCTATACGAAATACCACAGAGATTTAAAAAAACCAGAGGTGTCCTAAGACTTATGAGCAGGAGTGAAGCTGTGCCAAGCAAAAATAAAAAGTTCGTGTAGAAAGTTCTATTGTGTTTCTTATTGATTCGTTTTCAACTGCTTTTTCATCTATCATTGAAGGTAAATATATCTAATTTGTTGAAAATTTAAATGTAGTTGTAGTTTAAATGTGCAAAAAGAATTGTGCACTTATCGCGATGTGAATTTGTTTTTTTTGTGTGTTTCAAATTGGTGCTTTTAGTAAAGGTTGGAACACTCGTGCCGTATTTTAAAAAAAATTATGTCCGAGAAAAGATTCCGAAAAAATAGCTTGTAACGCTTTATCTGGTACACCCTGTATATGAAAGCGTTTTTCTTATTTTACATAGTTAAAAGAGCCCGACAGAAATTGTTGGGGGAAAATGATCAGCGGTGCACGAATAATTCTTAAGACTATTAGACTAACATTCAGTACTGGTGTCTTATCAAAACTTTGATCAAATTCTACAATTTGAAAAATACGTTAACTACACTATAACAGAAAAAAATACAGATTTCTTGTTAATCAATAATTCCAACAGTATAGTTTTGTATGTTCGTTGTCTTATAATCTAAAAATAATTCAATATTTCGAAGAGAATGAACAGAATTTGAAACATTTCTCACTCAGAATGCGTCCATGTTAACAGTCTTTCAACACGTAAAGTTTCTGTTCAGAGAATTTGTTGCATAGCACTTCGGGACCGTTTCACGATTGGCTAACTCTGCGTATAGCACTTAACGTGCGCCGACCGACACCACTCGAAGGATCACTTGATGTGGGAATGAACTTTCAGTATAATTTTTGTGAAAACTACTCTCTAACTCTCGGCTAGCGAAGCCGAATCATTTTAATTCACATGTATGTGTACCCATAATTATGAAAGTGGTCTAAGTCATATATTTCTTGTTTTGAGATATACAGGGTGTTCGCGATAATTTGTATCAACGTTTTTTTCGTAAACGGTAAACATTAGAAAAAAACCGAAGAGGAGGAGGTTGTAGTATAATTTACTAGCAATATCATAGCGTTTCTCAACATTTTTTTGTATCTGTAATATTTTTCTAAAAAGAAAGGTGACCTTCATTTTTTTAAATGGAATGGCCTATTTTTTTATACCATAGACCGATAGAGTATCGAATTCTAAGTATAAAAGTGTTGACCTCTATATGTCATAAACCTAATAGTAAACGAGATATTATCCAAAGAAGAAAATTAAATTATTTCGATAATATCTCGTTAACAATTAGATTGAGGACATATGGAGGTCAATACATTACTCAGAATTCGATAGGCTATCGATTGATGATACAGAAAGTAGGTCTTTCCATTTAAAAAAATCAAGGTGACCTTGAAATCTCTATGCCTCCACCCACGCCGAAAAAATTTGTGTCACAATATGCCCACCTTTATACGTGTAAGTTTTGTATACAGGGTGCGGCAATTCGGTGAATTGAGATTCGGGAGAGCCGAGTTTAGCGAGCCGAGCGAGCGAGAAACAGACAGCTGTGCAATCGCAATAGAAATTTTCACTTCGGTAGAACGGTCTTATGCGCACAATATTGGTCTGTTTTATTTCATACACGGTTTCTCGAATTATTAAAAACAATGGAGGTATTTTCAGTGAAAATGTTAGGATTCTCATTTTATACAGGGTGTTAATTACCGATCCCGTGATCCTTGATAACCTTTCGCTTCTTTTGCGTTATTTGCGTTTCTTCTATTCGATCTCTACTTCCAAGTGTGTATCTACTTCCGTTATCTTTCTTTTTCTCCTTCTTGCTAGAGCTTTTCTAAGACATTCTGTCCTTGATGTGCTTACGCTTTTGTCTGGGGTTACCCTGTGTTCGTCGACAACTCATGTCACCGACACTGTTTTCATCGACATGATTCGACCGACACTGTGTTTTCATCGACGCATTATTACACATTATTACATTACATCGAAATATTATGATTTTTATTCATTTGTGTGTACCTATTAATAAAGTTTGTTTATTTGAAGAAATTCTGAGTAATAGCAATAAAAACAAGCGAGCAATAAAAACTGTGATCCAAATAACAATGGTTTGTAATTCTCTTTATTATTGTAAGAAATATCGAATAACGGAACGTCGAGTGTGGGCAGCGTGCGACTCGATAGTGCGACGCGTACCTATCCAGGTAAAAATCCAGAGCACCTAGGGGGTGCAGGTAGCGACAACGCTGGCAACAAGGGGTCCTTAGGACTAGAGATTATCTGAGCGATTCATTCTTCCAGTGACGCTCGGAGTGTTCAGTTCGTTGACTTCTTTAATAAATCGCACTCTTGGTGGACGGCTTCACCGTCAATAGTTGTTTTCATCCGAACGCCCATACCAATCATCCTGACATAGCATAGACTATATTTATGTATTACTATTTTCTACTACTATTTTCCTACATTATTTATTATACAAGCAACTAAATGCGTCGAGAACATAATTAACAATGATAATAACGATTAATCAACATTAGCAAATACGAATTTGGTGTCAGTGGAAACTCACCAAACTTATCGCTAAACACGGACTGTCGATGAAAACATAGGGTCGGTCAAATCATGTCGATGAAGACATTTGTCGACGATTTGACCATGTAGATGAAAACATAGTGTCGACGAAAGTTAATGTCGGTCAAATCGTGTCGATGAAAACAGTGTCGGTGAATTGAGTTGTCGACGAACCCAAGGTAACCCAACTTTACGGCACTCCCTTATACTTTATTGGATATTTTATTTCTTAAAATTCAAGTCAAGATTTAATTCATTTTCGTAGAAAGCTCTATGTATAAGTGTGAAATATTTGTAACTTGTACTATGCGCCTCCTTCTTCGATCTATTGTACAATATTCATATAACAAAATTACAATATATGTATAATAACTATACAGGGTGTCCCAAAACGATAGCGATAGCCGGAAATGGGAAGTTCCTTGGGTCATTTGAAGCGACATTTTCCAAAGCAAAAATGGCGTCCGCGGCTTTGTTTAGGAGTTATTAACGAAAAACACGGACCAATCAGAGCGCGAGCTAGACGAGCCAGCAGGCGAGCGTTGGCTTCTAGCTCGCGGGCGTCTAGCTCGCG
>CM052246.1:1074426-1117495 GCA_028455795.1 Lasioglossum marginatum
CGAAAATCTCCGAAAATATTGATTATACGCAAAAATGTTTCAGATGAAAGTTGTTCAATACCGAGGGGGACATCATGTGGTGGAACTTTTATTTTTCCCGGTGGACACACCAAGGTGAGATGAAAGTCAACTTTCTTTTTTTAAATGGAATGATACGTTTTTTTATCCACCATCAAATAGTGCGTTTCAGGACAAATATCTATTTCACCACCGGGTCGCCACTATATAGGTACACATAGGACTAGCCGATGTCTATCTCACCACCGGATCGCCTCGTGTGTGGAATAGGGGAAAGTGGATTAGCCGATGTCTATTTCATCACCGGGTCGCCACTGTAGGGCTGCACAAGGATTAGCCGATGTCTATTTCACCACCGGGTCGCCACTATAAAGGATAGGGTCGCGGTTCCGCTGACTCGTAACTTATTTAAATGAATTAGATACACCTTGAGCGGCAAAGGTGTATCGTCGTAGGACACTAACGTCTAGGGATTCGAAAGGGAATGTGCGTGAATGAAATGAACTTCCAGTGAATTGACACACAATAATATAATCTTAACTATTGGCAGTACAAATGTTAAGTGTAGGATGTCGCGATATCGCGGACTAACTCTCTCTGTTTTAACACACCGAGGAATGCGGGAGCGATCTACTACAGAATCCCGGGATGGAATTCGTACCGGAAGAAATGTAATAATACTGTTCAATAGGGAACTTATACCCAATCTTGTTAATCAGAAATTAAACGTGACTCGACGCGTGACAGCGTGAAACTCCCGAAATCAATGCCCGAAGATGAAGAGAAGCTATGCCCTTTTATACTGCCCAAAATCGGCCTAGACGAAGATGGGGACTACTGATTAATTGGGTTTCTTGGAAATTATACAACTTGCTGCATCGCCTGCAAGTGCCCTAATCTTTATCGATTACAAGTAAACCCTCTGTTTTTGAATAGGCCGTCTGTTTCGACACATATCTCCGGAAGGGTCAAAAGTCACCAACGATCGCGTCCGCATACGTAACACTAATGTCATAGTTATCATAGTTATTATGGTAAAATTTTTTTAACTTTTGATTCTCAACCAAAATTTTCAAATGTTTTAATCATTTTATTTTATGGTTAGAGTAATTCGAATATCTTTACTGTTCGTTTATATTTTTTAGAAGTACTTTAGAAGTAAAGTAAAAGAAAATTAATATCTACTGGATACCTATGTATGTTGACAACGACAAAATAGAATTTTATTCCGGTTTAAAAGAAATTATTAACAAACCTATTTAGTAGACTTTGTAAAAGTCTGAGATGATGTTATACTGGAGGGAATTAAATAAACCGAAGTGCTTCCGTAGGAGAATGTTTAAATAAAAGAGAATTTTCAAGTGAATTACAAAGATCACAGTTACCATCAGTAATGTCACACTCCGTGTACTAGACTATTGAAAAAGTTTTGAACATTGTTATATTAATAATCGAAAGTCTTATTTTGAACTGATAGATAATCTTCTGTAGATATAATTATTCTCCACGGTTTTCACTTAAAGAGTTCAAAAAGATTTAAAATTTTTTGTCTGTGTTAGTGCGTACTAGACATAATAAACGAATCCTAACTACGACGTTCAACTGCTCTGAAATTCAATCGCGAAGTTACACAAACAGATTGAGAACGTAACTTTAGGAGGACCGCAAATGAAGTAGAAACTTCTTAATAAAATACGGTCGCAATCAAGACGATAAACCGCGCCAGTGTTTCTAGGCTAGTGAATACGGTAGGTAGCAGACCTGATACAAATCTGTGTTTGTTTTTCGATATCGACTACTTACGTTACACGACCACTTTACGATTCTCTTTCTAGCAGAAACTACTTTTCAAAAAACTAATAATCAAATTGCCTGTTCAATTTCAATGGAGAAATTATTGGACATAAACAATTTGATTTCATCGTTCCAGAACGTACGTAATAAATTACATGTATTGTACAAAGCTATTATCCTATACGTTTTGTGCTCCAATAATCAACAGAAAAATTGGATGGATTCTCTTTTGCTGAATATGAGTCTTACCGTCAGTTTTTTGGAAAATTGAATTTTGCGAAAGGATCAAATTTTCAAGCTTAAAGACTTTTTAAACTACAAGAGCTATACAGGTGTCCGAGGTTTAATCCCTTGCCGTACTTTGACGAGCCAGACTCGTGATGAAGGTTTTTAACAAAGTCTAACAAATATGAATGTTACGCGTTTCATTTTAGATGAAATAAAATTTGATTCGTTTGTAATAAATATTTAAGCATTAAAATAAATGTAGCCATACAAAAAATATACATTTTCTTTTCCTTTCTACGACATTTTTGTGCATGAAGACGTTCTAATCACTGTGACTGTAAAAGAAAAGATATAGCAAGGGTTTAAAGTGCCAAACTTTGTTAGTATTTTCAATGGGTCTAAACAAGAAAGAAATGTTATGCAGACATACACTACCGGCCAAAAGTTTGGAATCACTTGCTGATTTCTGTAAAAATCGAATATGTCGATAAATTTTGAAATGATTCATCGTTATAATATCAAATATTAACAAGTTGAATAATATTTCTTAACAGATTTCAGCATTTTCTTATGTCCATAATGCTCTTGTATTGTGTATAAACCCAGTGAGACAATGTTCGGAATGCACTTTTCTAAAGGGACATCTTTGGCAACTTCTACAAAACGCATGGAAAAATATCAAATTAGAAACATTCGAAGAACTAATTGCCTGGATGCCCTGAATATGTCAGGCTGTTATTAAAAATAAAGACGGTTTTTGAATGACAGAGAAATTTGAAGAAAAATACGCATTTCTTGATGAAAAAAATAATACAAAATGTAAAACATACTGCTCGTAAGTCTTTTGACAAGTTAATCTTCCTTGGTTGTTCTAAAGGCATTCAGTTCTTCTTATAAACCTTCTGTTTCTCTGAATTTACGCCGTGAATCTAAACTTTTGGCCGGTAGTGTAGGTCTTTAACGATTCATTAAACAGTTATAAACAACAGTTACGCGATATTTAAGTACATACATGTAGTTTTATGGAGTTTGTTTTTCTAGCGAACAACTTCAAAAGAAGAAGAGAACCTCTTATTTCAAAATAAAAAAACAGATCAATATTGTGCGTATAAGACAACACGACCGAAGTAAAAACTTCAATGGCGATTGCACGCCAGTCTGTTTCTCGCTCGCTCAGCTAAACTGGGCTCCCCGAGTTTACCCGAATAGCGTTCCACCTCGGAGCGTGACGGATCAGACTCATTTACTGTCCAGCAATTGTGTACGCGGTGCGCTTAACTCTTAGCACTCGATTGGTGACTCTGAGAGGCGCCACTAAAAATTGTTGTACCATTGTTCAAAATATTGTTTAATACTAGAACTACCACACCAGTTTTACAATTTTATTTTAAAATTCTTACTTCATGTTACATTTTTTTCCGCAAAGATGTGATAACTAAAGGTGTAACATAATAAATTTTATTTTTGTTTAGTTTATTCAAAATCAAAATAATTTTGTATCATGGCTACTTATACCAATACCAGTCATTTTGACTGGTACTTCTCAAAGTGGAAAAGTATCCTATAATCTGTTTAGTTGTTTACTGAACCCGAAATCGTTTATTAGATATTTAGATAGATTTATCGATGTTTTGTTACGAAATTTTATCGCACGCAACATCTTATTCTGGCGCCACAACATAAACATGAACATAGCCGCGATGTAACGTAACATATGTCGTCATCGATGTTGTTTCACATGGTCATTTTGTATAGCATAGTCGTTGGAATAGGACCCAATTCTTTTTTATAGAACGATATTTTAATCCCTAAAAATGGCAAAACGATTGAAGATCTCTGAATTGTTGCAAAAAGTGAAGAATATACCAATGGTATGCTCTGATATCGAGAATGGCGAATTGTATGAGCATGAAGAAAGTGAATCAGAAGAAAATGAAATTGAACTTTATAGTGATAATAATGATAATGAGATTATAGACAAAGAAAATGTTCAGGAGTCCACGGAAAGTGAATTAGAAAATATTTTGGATTTACGTAAAAGAAGACGTGCTTCAAGTTCTGAAGATGAAAATGAAAGTATACAAGATCATCAAAATGAAATTGCTGCAGATGGTATCAGTTAGGAAAAAATAAACGAAGGGTCTACTGCTGGAAGATTAACACTACATAATATTTTCAAAGATATATCCGGCTTCATATTTCTTTTGTATGATAGTAATAAATCAATAAATATAAAAATATTCTAAGTTTTGGTAGAAATAGCTTCGTCTTTTAACTGTTGGTAGTTCGAGTATTAAATTATTAAATATTTCGGTATCTAATCAATTATTAAACATTTAGGTATTGTATGAAGCATTACCAATTTCATATCCCTGAAATTTAAAAAATCATAGGGAATAAATAATGATTACAGTGAAAAATATTGCAAATAAAAGTTCAATTTAGTGTCGCATATTCTTTTGTCAGGTTAGTCGCTCCAATTTATAATTCTGTACAAAAGGTTTTTTATCAACCTGTCAATATTCAAGAAATCACAACTTTAGAAGATATTTCAACTGCAGTTATTCGAAGCTAATATTATTAACTGCGTTATTTATCGGAAAAACTGTTGTGGGATTGATATATTTCTCTTAACAATCTTATACTTATTAAAAGTTGGGATGTTACGTTTGAGTATACCTCCTTACAACCAATTTGAGATTTTGAAGATGGGCTATAATTTTCGGAAAATTGTCGCCATGGCAAACTAAATATTACAATTTTCAATTTGTAAATCAGCTAATCTCACTTTCCGAAACGAACATGAAATTTGCAATCTGTAATTTTATAGTCTTATATTATTTGTGAGTGAGCATATTATAATGATATCAAACAGTGATACATATGAAGATACGGGTACAATCATAGGAGAAAAATTATAATCATACAGACACAGTAGGCATGGTACAACTGGGCAGGAAATACGATTTTTTCATCTGGGTCTAGTTTTCGAGGAAATTAAGTTTTAAAAATTGAAACGCACGTGCACTTGTATGTATAAAAAGTAGATACTGTAGGTGATGTGCAGAGACAAGTTAGCCAGGACTTACAGTAAAATAGCACGCTTGTCTTTTGAACGTTTTTCTCGAAAATAAAGCTTTACAAATAAACAATATATTAAAAAATATACATAGCTATAACTTGTACGTAGCTATACGCCAACTTATTGTAAATACAGAAACATTTTTCAAAGATGTTAGGTAAAATGAAATGAAACAAGAACTTTTTTTTAATTAAACCGTTTTCAACGTGATTGCATCGAATCTGTTTTTATTCACCACTAAAACTACAATTTAAACAAATCCATGACATACATTTTTTAATCCGATTGAACTTTGAAACATGAATATACATATGTTGAACAGGAGGTATAAAATATTTTCAATTTTCAAATTGGTTACCTATAATCATGACCCTATGATATATTTTCATGTACTTGCGTGTGTAAGTATATTATTCGTTTTGAAAGCAAACGCTGGCCTGTTTGAAAAAAATCGGTGTCGATTTTCATATCTTTAAACTGCATACTGCATACTGCATACCGAAAATTTCAGCGTGTAATCGTGGTAACAGGAGAAATCCGGTTGCTTGAACTAAACAAAATGCGATCATAATCACGGGAAGCGTTGAAAACGAAAACTAAAATGAAAACGAAAACCCGCATGCGGTGGCGCGTGCATGCGCACGAACGCGTCCGCCGATAAAAGTACTGCGAGCCACGAGGCTGTCGGCATTGGGGATTCAAATCAAAAGGCATACGGCTGGCAATCGGAACACAGAGTGCGCCATTGAGATTTGTAACGCCTCACGGCTCCGCCAGACGCGTTGACGGCGCTGTTTCCGTAGCTCTTTTTCTAGTCCCCTCCCTTTTTCTCCTTATTCTCTACAACTCGCCGCGCCGCGCCGTCTGCATCCCTCAAATCTGTGAACGTGTAGTACGCCCACCAACCACTGACTCCATAAATATGCATTCCATTTAATGAGACCGCTGTAGCACGTGGGACACGGTTTCGTGGCCGGATGCAGTTCCGTACCGCAGATACGCGGGTCCGCACACGAGAACTCGTCATAATGCGATGGAGTTCGTGCATCGTGGCATGCGCTCATTGTTGCGCTACTACCAAGTGTAACTCGAGTGTCTTAAGTGTCATCGAAATCCTTCTGTCTTTACGCGGCACCTGGCTATCAGTCGGCTCTGCGACAATATTTCGCCGAAACGACGCATTGTCATGTCTCCCAATTACGGTATCACATTTCTATCGCCACGCGAAATCCTTGCTTTTTAACTTATGCTGTAGAATGTGTATCCAAAACACAACGAAAATGTAGTAATGTGTCGCGGATAGATTACGTCAACAGGATCAAATTAATATTATGCTTGTGAAAATATGAAAAAACTTTGATCCATTTATAATTCATGATTGTATAGGGAATTTGGTTATATTAGGTTCCCAGTAAGCAAAATGCTCGATTTTGGACGGGCATCTGCGTCAACAGAAGTATGGCTTTCTGCTGGCAGAAAGAGCCGGCGTCTCCTGGCAGGGTGTGCCGGAACAAGCTGAATTCTGCCTTCGTTTAAGAGGGCAGCACGGTCGCCTGTATAACGGCAATCGCCACATTAGTGCGACAGGACCGAGCTGCCTTCATTCTGCCAGCATTCTGCCGTCAGCTTCTGTCGCGCAGACCCTGCCAGCAGAATGCCATACGTCCGCGTCACAATAAGTATCGCTTTATGTGCTGTCTAAAATCGAGCAGATTCCGAGCAGCGTTCTGACAGCATACTGCTCGCCATCTGCTGGCATCGCTGGTACGATTGCAGGCTGTGCTCGATATCTGCTGGAGGCAGGCCTGGCTGACTGGGTTGTTGCATATGAAATGTTCGATTTTTAACAGTGACACGAAACAAATGCGATTTCGTGTATTCTATCTAAAAATTTCAAGTTTCTTGATTATATTACTTGATTGTATTGAATGTTATGGTCATTCATGTTTTTCATTTACAAGATTGTTATCTTGATTTTGTACCTTCGCTTTTTTGCCATCAATGACTAGTAAGTTAATTAATCACCACATTTTGATCAAAAATTACATAATGCTATCGTCAACAAATTATTTTTCCAGACATATAAAAGGAAATCACGACAGTCGCGTTGGTTGACATTGAAATAAACTTTATTTGAGAATAAAATTATACATCTAAATTAAAATTGAACGTAGGATATTAACACTAAACCTATAAAAATGACAAGAATTAATTAATTTAGACTTTGCGTGATTCTTATTGTAACATGTGCTCTAATAAAGATATTTATTAATACATTTCTTATGAAGCCATCTTTATAATTTTATTAATTGTAAAATAAAAAAAACTGGAACCGGTAATTTGACCGGTCGTGGTACGTTTAGTAACAATAAACTTATAAACTATAATTGAATTTCTTAATCGAAACGTTTTATAAGAGTTGCATTCTAAAATCGGGCATTTCATATCCAACAACCTAATAGATAGGAAGCGAATTTATCCCTTCCCACCCGAAGGACGTACGATGTACGTCCTCTCGATCTCCCATCTCCTTCCACCAAGAGATGTCTATTAACATCTGGCAACAACTCTGCATAACAAAATAATACCGACAACTTCGGTAAACCGACTTCCCCCTTGAATAATCTTAGCAACAAAAAATCGTATCCCACTCAAAAAGCATAAGCGTCAAAATCAATTAACACAATAATTGAAAAGCTCAGAGAAATGCTTGAACCTACAAAAAGTACTATTGGCGATGAAACTCGAAATTTTCATACACCCAGGATATACAAGCCCAGGATATACAAGCTCTACACCAAGTGATAAAAACAATTCACTGTACATTATAAGATCGCTGCATTAAGAACAGAGTACATCAACAAGTTAAGAAAGGATCTACTAGAAATATCTCAAAATCAAACACTTGCTGTTGGAATATTCTTCAACTCCCGCTTCAATAGATGTCGTACAAACATAGATCCCTAATAATCCTTTGCCTTTTCCCTACCACTTTCTGGATTTTCAAATTCACTCCTTGACACTGATACACTAGTGAAATGTCAACGATTTCTTCTATGTCTTGAATCTATTAAGAAGAGATTATTGATCAAGAAGAGACTCAATCTCCTGATATGAATCATTAATTAGGGTCGTCAGAAACACTGCTCCATACTAGACATATAATGCAACCAGAAACTTGTCCAAAAAGACTGTATATATGTATTGTATGTTGCAGTAAATGTACAGTACGTGTACAAAACATTGCGTAAGACAACTGTACACTTATTGCTACAGAAAATATAGATACAAAGTAATTTTAAACAATTTTTTCATTGCGTTATATGGGGGTCTACTGTATATATTATAATATTATAATGGCCTAATTTCAATTGTTTTTCAATTATTTAACTATGTTCCACCAATCCAATCGTCTTACAACTTTCAGATATATTAGATAGGTAAAAGACCATTTCTTGAATTTTTTGATAGATGTCACTCAAAGGATTGTTTGCAACCCCAACCGCTAAAAAAATTAATTTCCTTTTCTACCTTTCATAATTTGCTCACAATTGTGAAAGAAATATATGAAATGCAAGAGGTAAGTTCGAGTTTTTTCGTTTTTTTCATCTTAATATCTTTATTAACAACCGAGAAAAGAAAGATAAAGTTTGAAGTGTTTACCCTCATATTACCCTTAAATGAGGGGTTGGCAACTTAAAATTTTGGGAGATTATCATTCAACCTGAAAGCATTGTTTTGCACACGATATCAATAAAAATTGTTGTGGGGGTTACTGGATCATGCTTATTCTGCTAGACCCTTTCACTGTTACGAGATTTCGTTATCAACGAATCTTGAAGTTACAGCAGTTAGAGCCCATATTCCCTATAAGATCCACAGAATCAATTGTATACGCGAACTTACAAGATTTTATTAGTGATGACCTCTTGGACTTATGCGAAGACCTTAACAATCACGACCCGATATGGAGCTCTATATACCTTAATTCTAGAGGAAATGCTATTGAAAAATGCATCGAACTCAGTGGTTCAATACTTCTCAATATGAAAGTTAATATACACTGTAATCTATCTTCCAACTCCCATTCAGCTATCGATCTTAGTTTTTGCAGTAACGACATCTCTCACTTGAGTAACTGGCAAGTTTTGGATTTCACGTGGGATTTCAAGTGGTCATTTCCCTATTAAAATTCATATCGACTACCCAAATTCGGACCAACCAATTAATTATAATCGAATTAAGTGGAGTCGAAAAAAAATTAATTAGAATCTATATGAAGTGCACAATAAAAGAAGTAATAATTGGCAACTTGATAAAGAAGCCAATATCAAGACTATATTCAGACTATATCATATCTGCAGCTGCAGATAATGCTTCCCCTAACTCTATGTCCAAAATTAGGAAGAGGAAAGTCCCTTGGTGTAATGATGAACAAGATTCATTCAGGAGAGCTTGCAAACACATTAAATATTTTCAAAAGCCGTTCAAGCATCGAAAATAAAATAAACTTCAGGGAACTGTGACCTACTTTTCGTAGAACTATGAGGTCGAGCAGAAGAAATTCCTGGATTAATTATGCCTCCAATATAAATCCAAAATCTGACTCCAAACTGGCCTGGTCTAAGATTCAGAGAATAAGTATTTAAATACGTTTACTTATCCAAAATATCCTCAATAAACACAATTTCACCCAATCCATTGCAAGATATGCACTCCTACACAGTCACTGAAGGACTGAAGGATACTTTTTCTGAAGGAGAAAGTAGTGTTGGCGCCCCTCAAACGCTTGCTTGGTGCATGGTAACGGAGCTTATATTGGAAGGGGACAGTGGGCTCTACGGTGGGGACGGTTTTGCTTCAATTGAGGAAAATGTGCCCAGCAGTAATTTAACTTAACAACTCAAACTTAATTCCTCCAATCATAGGCTGTCCTTTTGCAGACAATTTCACCCTGAAACTCCTCCAAAAAATTCTTGATAACCTCTCTGCACGGGCCCCCCCATCTGATTTCATTTTTTCTAAATCGAAATTCGAACATATTACATTTTGGAGTGGTAGAAGAACAACTATCGCTATAAACCTTGTAACAGGCCTGCGCCGGGCAGGTTCAGATCCAGAATTCCTAAAATTTACCCCAAAATGAGCGGGAATCGGAAGACATACGTCACCAAAAACGCCGCACCATATCCCTTACCATGTTCCAGGGGGTATAAAAGCCCCCGCAAACAAGACCGATCAGCTGATCGCTGTCTCGAAGATCGAGGACTCTCCAGCACCTTTCCGTACGACGAAGACGTCAAACCGTCCACCAGGATATCACACTCCACACGTTCTCCGTGAGTACCCTCGACGAGACGTCGATACCCACACCGCACCACCGACCGTACTCCTCGTCGACGAGACACGTCGACCGCCACACCGAACCACCGTCCGCACCTCCTTCGACGAGACATCGAGCCCCCGGCACCAGACCACCGTCCGCACCACCTTCGACGAGACGTCGAACTCCTACACCAGATCACCGTCTGAACCCCTTTACATCGGCTTCGCGACCCGCCGTCCGAACCCTCCTCGGCAAAACCCATGACACACCGGTCACTCGGTCGAAACCGTTTAAACGCCACGACCGGACACAACTATCCCGCGTCCGAAGCACGTGACCACCGGGCCTCCGTCATACACCCATCACGGACCTCCTCACCGACGGGTCATCCCCGCGCACCCACTCTTGACATATAGAAATCCCGGCAATGCAGTAGCGAGCGTTAAAATTCACCGAAAACCGTTGTCGCTTTCTTTTGAAACCTCCGCACCTCGTCGTCCCGCACCGACTGATCCCTTCGCCACCGAACCAACCCCGGCACGGCGAGCTGTCCAGCATCGAGCGGATATCTCCGCGAATTACCGATCACCATCAAGAATCGGCCCCGTTACAATCTCACTTCGAACTCTGATTCAATTTCTTCATTAGAGAAGCTGAAAATACTTGGTCTCATGTCTGATAAACGATTCTCTTAGACACATTATGTTAAAAACTTGAAGTATCTTGCTTATTACTTACAGAACTTCGGTTCGGTCGAAGTTGGACTATGGATCCATAATACATACATATACGGTTGCCTAAGAATTATTCTGGGCGCATTCCGTAGCACATTTATATATATCCAGTTTGGAAAATAAATGAACCTCCATTATATATTAGACGTAAATTACTGCATACTTTTGATGCTCTTTCAGTTTCATCTGTCCCTAGCAACGCGGTTAGCAAATATGTACTTTCTACCGAATAATCCACCAACCAATTATAAGAAGAAATACTGCCCTAGACCCGTTTCATCAAGATTACAGAGAATCCTAGGCGAACTATACTTGAGCCCAAATAAGAAGGAACTTGTTCTGCGCAAATCGTTGCGGGTCAGCCAATAGTCGCGTGGTTGGCGGCGTACGGAGTAGGGGATTAGCCAATGAACGAGTTCCGTTAGAGTAATTATGCGCAGTAGAGTCTTAAATTCGTCGGTTAGTAAGTACCTTCTTATTTGGGCCCAAGTATAAACATGACCTTCCCAAAATAAGATCGTCTTTCATTCCCTTTTCCCCATGGACTCTGACATCCCCTTTGACATCCCCTAAACATTTCTTTCTAACGAACCCAGAGAACAATATAATGGCATCAATAGTGCCATACTTAATACTATTCTCCAAGACGATATTCATCCAAACAATTGCACACCTGCTTATGCCGATAGTTCTAGAACTTCAAGTCTATTTGTTTTAACATTGTCGAATAAATATACGCCAATTTTAAACATTTCACACACATACATACGTTGCTGTTGTTACATTAATAACACCACCTTGTGACGTTGCAAATTTTGCGACGTCGCTTCTCCGTTAATTACGATCACGATTTAGCGAAAGAACGGGCCGACATCTAACGAGACACGACCAAAATCACAAGATTCGAGAGCGCTCCCTAGGAGATTCCGTATTTCTCAAATTACGAATAATGACATCTGTCGCGCGTGCCGAGAACGGCAAGTTTACAGGGCCGTATCACGGACACGAAAAAGGCACCCCGACCGTCCGAAATTTCCCGAGGAGAGCGACGCAGCACTGGAAACGTCCGCAGAGAACAACTGGCCAATATTGCGAAGCCCCGTGCACGGGCAATAATTACTTGGAACGAGAGCACACGGGCCACCAACCCGGAGGCGCCGAAGGGACAGGAGCTCTTACGAAACACCACGTCGTCTCGATATTTCGCAGTCCCGACGCCGCCTCATCCCGCTGAAAAACAGAGCTCCTGCGTAGGTGGTGCTCCACCGGTCAACAAGCGCCCGGATTTTCGTTTCGCGTTATGGTCTGGGGCCCGAGGACCTTCGTAGGGACGCTCCTGGTGACTAGGACTAGGTCGCGTGCCGTTGACGCGCCAATCAGGGAAATTCGGGTACGACGTCGAGTGGGGGGAACAAGGATCGATCTGCCGAGCGAACGAAAACCGATAGATCACTGTCGCGCTGGCTTCCGAAACGTCGATTCACATTTTGACTAAGACGCTCCCGAGTGAGAAATTCCGTTGCGCACAAACCGTCGCCGATTTTCTCGAGCGAGCACCGCGCATAAAGTCGTGCACCGTGCGAGATTGTGCGTGCGAGAATTGAGGTTCCCGTGTGGGATTACGACGTCCACGCGCCGTTCAACGCGTGACGACGGCTCCCGGAAGTCATTGTACCCTGCTTCCAGCACGAGGACTCGAAGGGGCAAAGCGAAGCGGTAAGTCTCCCAGTGATCTGTTCGATATTTCTTCGCGAGGTGGCTCGATTTTTTGTCGCGTCAGGACGAACGCTTCTCGTTCCGTCCTCGAATTTTCGCGTGTGCCGGGGCGCAGGGCGCCTCGAGCCGACGGCTCGTGTTCTTCCGCGGACATTTTGAGCAGTAGAATCTCGAGAGAGTTTTCTCCGGGTATCGCGTTTACGGAAGTTTCCTAGGAGGAGCAGCGTCTCGCGAGAATAATCTCCTAACGTCTCGAATCCTGTGTCTCGCCGATTCTCGAAACGCGTCCGTCGGAACTCGATCGCGCAACCGTTACCGTACACGCCGAATCGACTTGCGTGCGGAAGTCATCGCGGTGGTCCCGTACCACGCCGGTCATCTGCATCTCGCGCGATCGTGTCGTCCGGGATTCTTGGAATCGCGGCATTGTACGACTGTATCGTCGCGAATAAATCTGTACGACAACCGCGCTGCGAACGAACATCTATCGCACAGTGTATGAAGAGCGCGGGCTCTCGGGTCGCGGCCACGTGGCTGCCAATTTTGTATCACAGGACGAAATAAACATCTTATGGAGCCCATTTTGTCGTTCTCTAATTGCCTGCGAGATCCGCCTTGCCGTGAAGGCTATCCTAGAGTCCCCGTGTTCGAATCTTCTGGCCCGTTTCGCGGCGTAAATTCCGATCCGCGTACTTCGACGGTTTGCCCTCGTGCTCGGCTTCTCCGAGCTCGAGAATCGCATCGCGTTTCGCGTGGCACCCTCGAGGTGCTTGGCGCCCGAACGAGTTTCCGTAGGCGAACGGGTGAACCGTTGAATTCCGTTGTCCCGGCAGGCCCACAGTGTGCCAAATGGGCATTTTAGCTGGACAAAAGTCACTTTCAAATCAACAAAAACTAACTGAGCTAATATAATCTAAAATAACCCTGTATTAAAACCCTTGAATATTAGAACTTAAAATTGTTTCGTTATATGTTTACAGAGCGTGTAAACTTCACCTAAAAAACGGACGCCTAACCTATAAATGAATAGCCACATTTCCATGCGCACTAGAAATAGCTAAGGGGGTATATAAATTTCCTTTATATGACGGATATAGCATCTCAAACCATGTATTTTAACTTCAGTAATTCCAACTTATCGATAACTTTTCTCTATTTGTGTAAATAAAGTGTTAAAGATGACACTTATTTTTCCACAGAAACGTCCATGTAACTCCCCTTCGTTAATGAATTAGTATATGTTAAACGTCGCTCAACGCGATGATTTTTACAAATATGGAAAGTAAAGACCTTCTATTTTATTTTGATACCAAAATTGACTTGCAAAACGTTGCAAAACTATATGAATTGTTACATTGAAGTTGCGTCGTTTGACGTTCACGCTCGTGACAATCGCAGCTCGGACACGCGTTCCGAACGCAGCCGATGCCGTCGCCACTTAGCAGTTTGTTTAGTCTACTCGAAACCTATGGATTGGTCTCGTTCATTGTATATTTAAGGAGTAAACAACGATGATATCTCCAAGTTTTCCTCTGAACTTTCTTCCTATGAAAATTCGTTTCTTCAGTCTCAAAGCGATCAGCGTGCAGTCTACATCTCTCTTGCGTTTTTCTTATATCTTTCAGTTTCGTTATTTTTATTGTTGTTATTGTTGTTTTTATGTTGTTGTTATAATAGTGAAATCGATTAATTTTTAAATATTTTTTTGGAAAATTATTAATTAGAAAATGTTTGTACATGCAACCGAACGTTACTATTTAATACTTTGATTTTGATCTCTGTTATTTTTTTTGTATAATTTATATTTTTTTATTATATTTTTATTAACATAATAAACTATAATATAAAGCAGATTTGTTATTTATAAATTGAAATCTTATATTAAACCAAAGAATAATTTTTTCCCGTTAGAATATGCCTGAATCTCCAAAAAACAAATAAGTAAATTATATTTACATTCTGTTTGTCCATAATTAAAAATTACGTCTTCTTTGATAATATCTACTATTTGTTAAATCATTCTGTGCTACATAGATCCATTACTAACTTTGTTGTAATTTATATTTAATTATAAATAACTTAAAATATATTGTTTAATTAACAAAAACCAACTAAATGTTGTAAAAAGTTAATAATTATTCATATTTTATACAACTGTAAACATATTAATTGATAAATATAGAAAAATAGGCGATTTAGACTTTTGTCCAGCTAAAATGCCCATTTGGTACACTGTGGCCGCGTGTACTCGGCTAAGCGCGGCCTGGTCTCAGCGCCCGCAAGGCCCGAAGTTGGCCGTTTTCCCGAGTCATCCCGCTCGGCGGAAAAAACCAACGTGACAACCTTTAATAGTGTCAAACTTAATACTATTCTCCAAGACGACATTCATCCAAACAATTGCACACCTGCTTATACCGATAGTTCTAGAACTAGTGCCTGTTGTTGTTGTGCGTTTTTTACGGAAAATTACGTTTTAACTAAAAGATTACCCAACGGCTTTTCCTCTTAGTCATGAAATCGATGCTATACTATACCACAATCGATGCCTTGGCCTAGATACGTCCGTGATTGAAACAGAAACAGATATTCCATTTTCATTGATTCTAAATCCGCTCTTGATACCATTATTAAATGGACACAATATGCCACTATCCAACGCGTCCAAAGAGTTATTACAGAAATTCAAAACGAAAACGAATATATTAAATTAATATGGATTCCTGATCATTAGACTACGGTCCTTTATGCATTTATGATTTATAAAAATTTTCAAAAAAAAATGCTGGAGTTTCAAATTCAATAGAACTTAGTACGATTTTTATTTATTTTGAACCTACAAATGTTATTACTAATGAAAGTAGGATCTTATTTGGTACCACGTTCTTAAAATTTGTCTACAAAAATTGAAAATTGCATAAATATCCGCAGTCTACTGATCATGCTGTCTTTACTGGTAATGATGCTGCCGATAAAGCTACAAAAGAAGCTTGGGTAAATATTTACAAAGGGACACTCCTCCCAAATTTTGATGAAATTTAAATATGTTATAGATTTCGACATTTTGAACAACTTCTTTCTTTCCATATAATAGGAGCTCTCTTTTGGTTTTCGAGATATTCAAAAAACTGTTGCTACTATCAGATTAAATTTTTCGTATGCGTGCACGCTCCGTGGCAACGTTTGCGTCAGCTTGGTCCGGCTATTTCTTTACTGTTTTTGTAAACACGTTGCAGGGAGTGGAGAGAAAAACAGGGTCTGGCTTTGGTCATATACAAGATGAGCTTTCACGACCTAATCGCAACTCACTCCATTCGCATAGTCTTCGCATTGCACCTGTCATCCAGAATTTGCAGGTTATAACCCAGACCTAATCCAAAATTAGTCTACAATATGTTTATAACGTTGAAATCATTTTAAATAATTATTTAAATAATACATTTGCAATAATGACGACGTATAATTATGACTAGACTGCAGATCTTTATGCGTTTATGGGTATGGGCAGTATAAAGTAGTATGGGCAGAGTATAAACTTCGACAGAATTTAGCACAATTTTTATTTATTTCATATCTACAAAGGCTACCACTGGAAATAAGATTCTATTTTATTCCACTTTCTTAAAATTCGTCTACAAAAATTGAAAATTGCATAAACATCCGCAGTTTAATTATGACAATTGCGGGCATAGTGTTAGAAACGCGGAGAGGAAACTGAATTGGCACAGAGTATCTACAAAAATAATTTTGATTCGAAGTTATTCCGTCTACTTGCACATGTCATTTCATTACTGTTTCTATTTGTTGATTCCCGCAAAAATTTTTATATATATGAAAATCCATTCAATCAATATTGTTCTTATTATGTTGGAAACACATAATTATGTCTTACGGGAACGAAAACTGACAGGCAGTTTTGACCATAACAGTCAAACTCCGGCACTTCCTTTAGCTATTGAAATATTAACTAGCGGCATCTGGCAGAATATTATAGCTCCAAATGTTGTAAAAGTTTATGTTATATAATGTAATGAATATATTATATTAATAAATAATTAAATAATCGCAAAATGAATAGCGTTGGGTTCAATATAATCGTGGGGCAATTTCATCGAGAAATAAAGATTTTTACAAGTATAAATCCCTTAAAATTTGATACTCAATAATTAATGATGCGTTTTCTACGCGTGATGCAGCTGATAAAACAATAGAAATGGTAACATACAACGTATATTTTATTATCCATGTATTCTCAAGTAAAACACGAAATTGTATTCTAAAAATTGTTGTTCATATTTTGTTTCTGTAAAGCAAAATTATTAAAGCGTTTTATTATGATCAAAGATTTTCTGTAAATCCTGGATTTTCTATTACTCGGATAGCGTTGGGTTCAATATAATCGTGGGGCAATTTCATCGAGAAATAAAGATTTTTACAAGTATAAATCCCTTAAAATTTGATACTCAATAATTAATGATGCGTTTTCTACGCGTGATACAGCTGATAAAACAATAGAAATGGTAACATACAACATATATTTTATTATTCATGTATTCTCAAGTAAAACACGAAATTGTATTCTAAAAATTGTTGTTCATATTTTGTTTCTGTAAAGCAAAATTATTAAAGCGTTTTATTATGATCAAAGATTTTCTGTAAATCCTGGATTTTCTATTGCTCGGGAAAACAGTGGAATACCACAGAACATAGTTAACGCCAATAAAATTCGAAGAACGAGTGTGAACTTATACCCAATTAAAATGATTCCGTACTGCATATAATTAGAATATTGTTCAATGGGAACGCCACTCGATGCATATATGTTTACATGGTACTGGAATACGCGAAAAGTGGCATTATATCATCACGTTGAAGCGTATCTGATATCTCGTGAGTGCCATTCAAAACCCTCTGATTGTCGAAGGAAAAGGCAGAATGATAACGATTGCTTTTAATCACGAGTTTCCACTTTAGACTACAATCGATATGCACCGAACAGACCTACTATTCAATTGAACACTATTGAATCAAGTACAGAAGATATTGTTACTTTAAGTATGTTACCTCTGCAACAATGAAAATTTTGCTAATTAAGAAATTACTTAAAGTCTACTTGTTTTAACACTGTCGAATAAATATACGGTAATTTTAAACATTTCATACACATACATACATTGCTATTGTTACGTTAATAACACCACCTTAATTTTATAAAGTGCTTTGAAAGGTAAATTAAATGTTCCGACTAGAAATATCTGCAATAATAATTAATTCTTAAAAAAAGTCAGTCAAATTTTCAATTTTAAGAACTATTTTGCTTTAACTGTGAAGCTGTACATATTTACATATGTACATATTTACAAATGACACTTACGCAGAACGATTGACTCTTAACATTCACAAATACAAGGAAATATTTTTTGTAATATGTATTATGAACACTTGAAATATATTTGAATAATGTTCCTAACGCCTTTAACGTATTAATTTTGTCCAACGAATAATCCAACTACACTAGACGATACAGCGGAACTGTTTCCTTTAGACCAGGAGTTCGAACTTATTCCCCTCCGAGAACTGCAAGGTCCCCACCATCGAACCTCTTCCCACTGCTACGTACTAATACGCAATATTCTGATTACAACTATCTTTTCTCGCGCATGCGCGGCCAAAACAGTAACGTATCTATAATGAGGTAGTAGAGCAGCCAGAGCCCTGAGGCAGTTATATTGGCGGGAGTGTACCGGTATTACTGGCGGGACGAGTGATAGTCATAGATAGTCATAGAAGAATAAGTTTGAATTATATTAAATTTCAATATTTCGTATATACATATATACTAATAAGTTTTTAAAATTATGCGGGGTGCTTAAGGTACCCCATTTTATGCGCTACTGAGGCTGAAATCGTCGCGCATGCGCGAGAAAAGATGGTTGTAATCGGAACACTGCTAGTACGTACCAGTGATGCCAGAAGGAGGAATCGAGGAACTTTCTCCTCCGGCGGCTCAGCCGGTTGGGCCCCCCACTCTGACGCACTGTCGTCGCCACGCTGCTTCTACTGCGCACGCGTTACACACGAACGTATCTCTAGTCTGCCCGTGTGAGTCACACCCACCGGCGCGGCGTGGCAACGACGGAGGCCGAGCCGTCGGAGGAGGAAGCAGTGATGCCGAAATCGTGGTACAGTAATCGCTCGTTCGTTGTCTGGCATGGTGGCCAGGGCCGTTGTCCAGTGCCTACCCATTCCACTGCCTGTCAACGCCGCATCGCTCCGCAGAGCGGCGACGATTGATGTCGGCTCGGGTATATCGGTGTGAGCACCACTACATTGACTCGAATGAATCGAATGTTCAAACTTCTTAATTTACATTATTTTTTTATGGGACCTTCATGAAGGTATTTCTGGCATTTTTCTGATTAAAATGACACCAAACACGATATAATTTCAATTGTACATAGTGTCTGTAAAAATGAAACACGCGGGACTCAGATCTGTCCGGCGACGGCGAAACGCTTCGGTCACGCGATCCGTATTTCATTCTGTCCTTCTCTATGTTCGGCTCTCTACAGAAGTCTCGCTCGGCGCGGTCGGCGCGGTCGGCGCGATACTCTAGACGCAGTCATAAATCAAAAATAGTGTCCGGGCAGGCTCGTTGTCACTGAAAAACACGGCTTCTGGACAACGAACGAGCGATTACTGTGGTACGAAACCATGCGACTAGACGCCCCCACTATGACCTACCATTGCCCCTACCCTTTTCCAACGCGCTCGCGCGCTACACGCACCAGCATATCTCTGCTATGTCCGTGTGCGCTGCTTGTGCGCGTGCGCCTGCCACCATCTATTTTTAGCACTTTCCATGCATTGCTTTACGGACACGAAACTGAAATTCGGCCGTCGAGCGAATGAATCGCAATCTGGAGCTAGCCTTCGAGTCCCCGTGCAGTGATTTTCATTTTTATTTCTAATTACATTTTTTAACCTTCCAAAAAATGTAAAATGTAAAGACTATCTTAAAAATATATATTCATTTAACATAGAAACGTTTTATTACTGTAAAAATTGCATTAATACAAGAGTCAAAATGAACCAATTGTATCGGGCTATGCACTATTTGATAACTCATAAAAAGAAAGTATTCGACACCAAGTTTGAACCCTTTATCTACCCCAGGAGGGTAGTTAAAGGGTAAAAAGTAATTATTGGTTTTTGCCACATTTTCCCTATTTAATGGTATACTTAAACATTCTAAAAAAATTCGACAATTTCGTAGATATGAATCCTTATGATTGTGAATTTTTTCAGATTTTTTGCAAATAAAAAATTTTTAATTTTTAATTTTTAATTTTCACTATTTTTTTATTATAGGAAGACAGAAGATCAAATAAACTTATGTACGCTTATAAAATCAATTTATATTATACAATTTATTTTATTATTTATTTGATAACTAATAAATCTACAAATTGTTTCATAAACTAAAAAATACTTTCTGCATTTTCGTATATATATATATATATATTCTCCAATCAGTCCAAATAAATACCAACAATCGGTTCTCATATATCAATTTTTATTAATGCAATTTTTACAGTAATAAAACGTTTCTATGTTAAATGAATATATATTCTTAACATAGTCTTTACATTTTACATTTTTTGGAAGGTTAAAAAATGTAATTAGAAATAAAAATGAAAATCACTACACGGGGACTCGAAGGCTAGCTCCAGATTGCGATTCATTCGCTCGACGGCCGAATCTCAATTTCGTATCCGTAAAGCAATGCATGGAAAGTGCTAAAAATAGATGGTGGCAGGCGCACGCGCACAAGCAGCGCACACGGACATAGCAGAGGTATGCTGGTGCGTGTAGCGCGCGAGCGCGTTGGAAAAGGGAAGTAGGGACAACGATAGGTCATAGTGGGGGCGTCTAGTCGCACGGCTTCGTACCCCATAATAGTATGTACCACGATTTCGGCATCACTGGGAGGAAGTTCCTCGGTTCCTCCTTCTGGCATCACTAGTACGTATAGCCGTAGAGTTAGTGAGTTGGGTGGCAGTAATGGCAGTGGCAGTGTCGCCAGATCGAGAAAATCGAGGGGAATACAAGTACCCCCTTTCTGATGACCAGAGCAATATGTGACACGTTGCGCGACTGCGCGACCAATCTACGGTCTTAGTGGGGGACGCTGGAGTGTGCTCATGGTGGTGGAATAGGATAGTGAAAGGGGAAAAGGAGGAGAGGGAATGTTTTTCATTTGGATTGCATCTGGCGACACTGGGCAGTGATGGCAGTGGTGGCGCAGGGGGGAACAAGGTGCGTCGCACGGCGCACAGTGGTGCCGAGGCGGCCAAAAATCGATTTTATAAATTTTCGATTTTTAAAAAAAAAATATTATTTTTGTATTACCAAATAGTGAATGTATAATGTGCCAAAGTCCGATTTTTAAAAAAAAATTTTTTTACGGAGACATAAGCATGGCAAGTAACCTATTTTTCTCTCTTGGGAATTCATCAGTTTTCAGCGCCATAGTTATTTAATTATTGCGTCTATAATTGAATACTTACAGCTCTGCAATTTATAGGGGTTATTATGCATGCTTTAAACTATTAACTGGCACAAATAATTTTTCAATAAAGTTGTTTAACATTAATTAATATGGATTAATCGGAAGCCTCTTTGCGTTACGCTCATTGTTTATTTATGGAAGCAAATCTTAAAAGTGTTAAGGAGCTTCGGTATGACACTACTTGTATTGGTAAGGTGTTATATTGAAGTAACTTTGTGTAAAAAATCTCGGCCATCTTCGGCCAACCTTGACCGCAATTTAAGTTTAAATATAAACTTTTGGAATTTCCAAGAATGAATCGCGCGGAAATTACGATTGTTTGGGGTTTAGAGTAAAATTTTTTAAGGATATATTAGTTAGCACAGTTAATTAAAATGAATTGTGTAAATTAATTATTTTTAATAAATTGTTTAAATAAAAAAAGTTAATAATAATTTTTTATGCTAAATAAACAAAGTTTTCGTTCGTTAGATCTCTGTTTTCCCAAAAGATGGCAAAAAATCCGTAAAGATGAAACTAACTAATAAATTTGTTACCGTTTTATCGTACATTGACTGGGAAGTGTTCCGGCATTAGAATAATCCAAGATATACCACGAGGAGGTTGCACGGTCGGACTTGTATCTCATGTGTAATGTGTGTTTAGTGTATGTTGAGTGTGTGTTTAGTGTATGTTGAGTGTGTGTTTAGTGTATGTTAAATGTGTGTTTAGTGTATGTTGAGTGTATGTTGAGTGTGTGTTTAGTGTATGTTGAGTGTATGTTGAGTGTATGTTTAGTGATGTAATCGGTTTCTAATGTACGATAAAAAGGCAAAAAAAAATGATGATACTATTCCAATATTAAGTATTGAGCTTCCTGGCTTAGTGGAAGGTGCTTCGTTTTTGGCAAACGTAATATACACACGTAAAACAAACTGAAGAAATTTCAAGCGAACTGGCAAGTGGTCACGGTAAGACTGTTAAGGCCTTCTAAAATGTCTCGGAATATAAGCATTGAAAAGTGGTAGAAAACAGGGGTGGTTCAACTAATTGTGGGAAAAACCACGTTACTCATACCGGAGAACCATCACTGGGATTTCCCCGCAATCTTCTTTAACAATACTTGGAAATCCAGAATAACTGAATTCTTGAATGTATCACTTTCAGGGAGTAAAAATTCATGTTTTAGGTGAAATTTTTAAGGGGCATATCATAATAATAAAAAAAATTGTGAAATTCATAATTAATAGAATATTTATTCTTTCTTTTTTTAAAATTGTTATTACAATTTTTTGTTAAATGAACAAAGTTCTCGTTCAGTTTGCGACCACTGTCACAAAAATTCAATAGGCATTTTTCTGACAATATAATTTATGTAATATAAAAAAATTGTTATTAACATTTTTTATACAAAAAGGATTAATGAATCATATACATTTCACATTTTTCTTTATTAAATTTTCACATTAAACCCTAAATAATCGTAAGTTCCGCGCGATTCATTCTTGGAAATTCTAAAAGTTGATATTTAAACTTAAATTGCGGCCAAGGTTGTTCGAAGTTGCCCGAGATTTTTTACACAAAGTTAGTTCAATATTATACCTTGCCAAAACGATTAGTGCCAGACCGAAGCTGCTTATCACTTTTAAGATTTGCTTCCATTAATAAAAAATGAGCCGAAAACAGAGATTTCCAATTAGCCCATATTACTTAATGTTTAATAATTTTTTGAAAAATTTTTTTTGCCATTTATGCGTTGTACCTGTGGCAACCTGTCCACAAAATTTTAAACAAATTCGTTGGATAGTTTCAGTTTTACGGATTTTTGACCGCTTTTTGGCCATTTCGCACCACTGTGCGGCGCGCGGCTCTCGTGGTGGCAGCTTCCCACTACTATACATATAACGATGAAGTCTAAGAGTGGGGAAGGTGCCTCGAATAGCGCTGAAGCCAGAGTTGGGCGTATTCGAATGAAATTTCATTCGAATTCCCGGCGAATAAAAATTACGAATGAAATTTCATTCGAATTCCCGGCGAATAAAAATTACGAATAAAATTTTATTCGCTGGATTATTCGAATAAATTTTTATTCGAATAAATTTTTATTCGAATAAATTTTTATTCGAATAAATTTTTATTCGAATGAATTTTTATTCGAATAACCCAGCGAATGAAAATTTATTCGTAAAGCCCAGCGAATAAAAATTTATTCGAAAAATTTATTCAAATAAGCCAGCGGGCGAATAAAGGTATCGAATGACATCGCGCCGACGACAACGTCTCGGCGCGACATTCGACACTCGACACGCATCAGCGACGTGTGTGTATATGAACAACTAATAATTATGTTCTGCATTCAATGGTGCCCTTGCGGCTTGTGAACGGTCGATGATCCTTATTTTAGAGAAATTTTTTATCATCTAAAGATTGCAGGTATGTTTCCTATCACAAAAATTATTTTAAAATACATAAATAATTATTAATATTTTTACAAACTGAATACATTACAAATTACGAATTAAGCGTCATGAGCAGAAGAAATTTAAGTCGCCATATCGAAAATTTATTTAGAACTAATATAGCCGAGATAAAAAATATTTTAAAGAATGTGCAGTTTGTCTATACCACGGTGGAATATTTGTCACTGGCTTTGGCTTGCCGAAAATTTGGCGGTAATAATTATATAATTGTGTAATAATGTACATTATGTTAGAATCGATAAAATTATTAACAACATTGTATTAATATATCGGTACCCATTGTTACGATAGACAAGACCATTGGCAAAATTATAACAAATACACATATTTTTTGTTCATAAAAAATAATGATCGACGGTATTGTACTGCTTGTGTCAAAAGAATCACTTGTTGTTTAGTTATACATATATGTATTGTGTATGTCGAGTGTCGGGTTCTCGGCCTTTATTCTTATTCGCTGCCGTCATTTAGAATAACGGATAACGAATGAAAGTCCCGAAAGTTTATTCGTGACTAACGAATAAAGCGTTATTCGTTAGCTACGAATAATTCTCGGCGAATAAAATCGTTATTCGTTATTCTCGAATAAATCCTGGGATTTATTCGTTATTTTTTATTCGTTATTCGAAATAAAATTTGCCCAACTCTGGCTGAAGCTACTAGTTGGAATTGCCTGCTTTAGACTATAGACACTAGAAAAAAGTTAGCACACGATTTCCATTCCATTGATAAAATAACATAGTCCCTCAAGAGCAGTGATGGCGTGCAAAATCACTAATTGTGGTTTATCACAGTGATCGCAGAATCATGATCACGGTCGTGATTTTAAGTTCATTCACGTCGTAATCGTGATTTTTAACTTAGAGTGAATTTGCTCACTGTCATCCTAATTTTTCATCTCGATTGAATTAGTTCTTTTTTTAAATATGTACATCAATTAGCTTGCATAAAAATATCTGTATATAACGTAAATTTAAAATTACGTTAAGTTTTCTGTATACAATATATATAACGTAAATTTATTTCATTTAATGATGAAAATAAAAAATATTCCATTTTATTTTAGTATTTAAAAATGAAAAAAATTAATTCTTCCTCTCGATTTTGAAATCGTAATATTTAATTAAATAAAAGTGCAGACAATTTCTTTTATGTTTATTTAAGTATGTATGTGTATGCTATGTATAAAGCTTTACAAAATACCAAAAAAATACTAAAACTAATAAACCTAATAAACCAACTACCAAATCTAATAAATTGGATAAAAATGCGATGTAATTCGTAATTTTGTTTTGATGTTGTTAATACAAAACATACAGATTATGTCTCTGTGACTTTGGCGAAGAAGAGTTATGTTCTCCGCCAATCAGAAGCAATCACGAAAATCACTGTGAAAAATCACCGTAATTAGGAACGAACGTGATCGAATCACGAGTGATCCAAAAGTAGCAGTTCATGCCATCCCTACTCAAGAGACAAACATATATTTTAAATTTTCATTAAGGGCCCAAATAAAAAAATTTAAAAATATGCCGTTTTTATTTTTGCATGTAGCCTTTTAAATTATAATTTTTGGAAAATATTGTTTGCACATCATTTCGTAAATCAATGCTTCTAATTGAATATAAAAAATCAGGTCGTTTGGTACAATTATAAAAAAGATATTTTGTTTTAAAGGGCATTCGAATACTTTCGTTACCCACTGTACATACATTGTATAATATATTGTCCCCGACACATGGGACCCTCGATCTTCGGTTGATCATAGGATCGATGCTCTTCTGTTCTTGGCCTAAGCGTTCCTCATTCACGACGTTTCTTTCGAACTGTAGAGATGTACCTCTCAACGTGTCTCTAGTACCATTTTAAGTAAACTTATAGTTTTTCCATACAAAGAGTGTAGTCTATATGCATACCCATAATCCTTGGGTATAATATACCCTTGAGTGCTCTCATTTATATAATCTTCTTACTCATCAGTTCGTCGTAATTTTCTGACAGCTTACAATTGTAGGATGTGAATTGCGCGGTTCACGATAGCGATCGCCCTCTCGTCCAAGATATCATTTCTGACTATTGTAGATTGGTGTTCCAATAAACGTGTATCTTTTGAACTGGCGCAAATTAATTAATTTAGTTGCGTGATTGAGTTATCCCCTTTCCTCCCCTAAGTGACGCGGATCCTACCCCTATCCCTATTTTCCAACCTCAATAATGAACATAAGAAGCTAGAAAAAGTGCTTGAGTTGTACGGCGCATCTGATCTCGTATGCGAAAAAAATTGATGCTTGTGTCTTGTGCATCCTTTATGTCTTCTGTATACGAAAAAAACTATCTTAGACATCAATGTACAGATTTACAGTGCCGGAACTAGGGCGTGGCGAAGGTGGCACCTGCCACGGGCGCAACGGTCGTAGGGGCGCAACGGGCGCAACGCACGTAAGTCTCGTGGGGGCGCTACGCCAAATTTTTTAGGTTGTTGCCACAGGCGCCGAAGCGGCTAGTTCCGGCTCTGCAGATTTATTCCATCCAACGCCAACAAGGACATCGGATCTACCTCCCCTACACGCATATAATTAACTACTATCTCATAATTATTGAATTTCAGTTTTCAGAAAAGCACGTGACCTTCAATATACAAAATTTATTTATTTGTGTGTGTGTGTGTGTGTGTACATATATTACTTATCGCAATACATTATTCTACTTACAAATTCCTGTTCTATGCACGGCTCCCACAATTAAAGTTTCTTGGATATTACCACATTGGTGATATAAAAACATACCTGTAACAAATAAATGTTCAGATTATTCACACACACACACACACACACAACACACACACACACACATACCGAAAGAAACATATATTTGTATATTATACTGTCCGACACGTATTTGGACTTATTAATTTAAGAAAGAAATTGCAATATTTCAATTTAAAACGGTTTCTCTTAAACAAGATAACCCAGTTTCATATTACACTAGCTTCTCGTGGCGTGCCTACGGCACGCTCCCGAAACCAGGTCCGCGTGGTTTTCGCGGGCGAAAAAGTCGTCTCTGGTCACTAATGACGTCACAACTTTCGAACGAATGGACTTTTTCGAATGCGGATTTCTCCTAAATCTCTCCGAAGAAACGCTGCGTCTAATGGCTCAAACCCCAGCTTTCTACGTTCAGCCGTTCTCAGTTGATGCCGTCACAAATAGACAGACAGACACGATTTTATTATATAATTTTATTATATATAGAGATATATAGAGATATATAAAGATAAAGATAGAGATATAGAGATAGAGATAGAGATAGAGATAGAGATTATTAATATGTGATAAGTTTAAATTATGATGCAGGAAAAAATGAAATCCATCGCAATTTTCGTGGTTATGCTTTTTGTCTGAAAATTTTCAAATCTTGGAAAAACTCTAATTATAACACGATGCAATTTTTTCGATATTATGTAGAAACAGGGTAGTTTAATGGGGTGGACTCGTTTCCAGGATTGCAAGGGTATGGGATGCGCCTTCACATTTCTCGATAATGCAAAGATGGGATTTTTCAGTGGTCAAAAGCGCTTGATAAAAGAACAATTTAGGCCTCGTTCGCCCTCGAACGATTTTCTCGTTCTACGTTTTTTTTTTTACGTTTTTTTTACGAGCAGAAATTTGTATTATTCGACCTTGTTTATCCTGCTAGACCCTATAAACTCTGACAGAACTTTTGGAGTCCATTCCTGTGGTTTAATCACTTTGAAGTGTTATTTCTAAGGATGTGCAAGTACTCGAAATTTCGGGTTCGGGTCGGGTCGGAAAATTTGTTCGGGATCGGGTCGGGATCCCGAAAATTTGCAATATTCGGGTACTTGAAGTTAAAATTGGGGCAAGGCTGCGATCAAATCTATATATGTATAAAATAGAAAAGTATGTGTGTGTGTGTGTGTGTGTATGTATGATCCTATCGATCTGATTCGGTGGGTCTGTCGCACGTGTTGTCTATCTGTCGGGGTTGAAGTTGTTACAATCACCGAAGGAGCTCGGTGATTGTAAATAATCGGCCAGTTCGGAGCTGATCCGTGCGCGATTTTTGTCTGCTATAACAACCTTTTCAGGTATACCGCCAGTGGTCGGGCGCAACCCGCCCAGAGGGCCGATAAATAACTCTGTGCATATTAAGATGTCCAATCATCGGTTGTAATAATATTTCGATTGGTAGTAAACACTGTTTCCTAAACGCTGATTTTCTTTTTTTTTTAACTTTATTTTACGTCGCACTTAACTGCCAGGGTTTTTTCACGACGGGACCTTCAGTTTTTATAAGGTGGCTTCCGAACCACCTTGGGCACTACAGTTTAAAATGGCACATGGAAATATCTCCAGAGGTGCCGGCGTCGGGAAAACGCTGATTTGATCGCAGAAATTTGCGAACTTTCGGGACTCCGACTCGACCCGACCCGATTACCATTTCGGGTACCCGAACTTTGTAAACTTTCGGGATCCCGACCCGACTCGATCACTGCCCGACTTTACCCGAGGCTCGATCTCTAGCTATTTCCTATGCATACAAAATAATTTTTATATTTATGCGGAATGCCTAAATCCCATGATTATTATAAGTATATGGTGTTAGGTTATGCGCGTACAGGTGTAGAACGGGCCGCCAAAACGTACGAAAGTGCAGATGTAACCGCCATGTCAGAACGTATGTAACGCGCGGGCAGCTGGAAAACAGTTATAGTCAGGAGGATCTGTAAAAAGGACAGAACAAGGAGTCTCGTGTCATTCACTATGTTGTATCCAAATTAGTCTGTATCCTATCCGTTTATTTCTATTATTAAATTGTTGTTCGTTGCTATGAGTCTGATCCTTATCTACCCGTGTAGATCGTTTGGTTAACTGGATCGCGATGTCGAACTAAAATAGGGAATCTTTTCGAGTAACTTTGACGAAACGACAGTCGCGCATGACTGTGTGTGAGTCCACACATCGCTAGACACGTATACGTACGCGAGAATTGCATGGGTCTAGGATTTCTCTTCTCATGTCTCAATACTGCAAAGACGGGATTTCTTAGTAGTCAAAATCGCTAGATGAAAGATTGTTAGAGTTTGTTGTTCAGAATATTCAGCCGGGATCAGAATCAGTCTCACTTTAAATAAACACAGACTTGTTAAATAATATTGCACAGCTTTATTATACATACGTGTTGTAATTCAAGATGGAGAAGAAGATGAGATGAAAAGTAATGGAGTGTTCAAAAGAATAGAAAGAGGGCGCGCAGACTGTTTAGTGGACGCGGTGAATTTAAAATATAGAATTTATTTCTAATAAAGATCAATTTAGGGTGCTATTTGCCACAAAAGTCCTATTTTTACGTTTATGCGGCGTAATTGTCATTATTCGGCTGCATATCGACAGCCACGATAGGCGGCACTGTCGCCTGTCACATTGCTTCTCGCGGCTTCGCGACATGCTATCGTGGCTGTTGATATGCTGCCGAATAATGAGAATTACGCGTCGTAAACGTAAAAGTAGGATTTTTGAGGCAAATAGCACCCTAGATTGATCTTTCATCTAGCGATTTTGACTACTAAGAAATCCCGTCTTTGCAGTATTGAGACATGAGAAGAGAAATCCCGGACCCTTGCAATTCTACGCGTACGTATATGTGGTCTAGCGGTGTGTGCACTCACAAACATTCACGCGCGACTGCCGTCTGCTGGAGTAGACGCTATCCTTAATTAGGAATTTGATCAATATAATAAATGTTTGCTTACAATATCATGTGTGTTTGACGATTGTTCCGTTTGATGTAAGAAGGATCTCAGGATCCTCACCATCTTTTTGAGTAAAATACTTCAGCAGATTCCACGTTCTTCTTGAAGAACTTGAAATGAACGAGATGTGTCAAAAAAAAATTTTTTTTGAACCACGTTTTTAAGACGGACTAAAGAGTATAATTTAAGACGGACTAAAAAGTATAAAATAATTTTTCCTATCCCCATACAGATAGTCCTGAAAATTTGTGATTGTGAATTTTTAATAGCTATGAAAATACTTGTAAGATTTAAAACGGAAAACGTGGGGCGCAAGATAATAGTACGGAGTATAGAGTAGCTGCCGTTGAGAAAATTCACACGACAGTTCATATCAATTGCAGTGCAATAAAATTGTTAGTGACATAGGTGAACTATTCATTCATCAATTGTCTATTGCATGCGCCCCACGTTTTTCATTTTAAATCTTACAAGTATTTTCATAGCTATTAAAAATTCACAATCACAAATTTTCAGAACTATCTGTATTGTGGAAAAATTATTTTATACTTTTTAGTCCGTCTTAAATTATACACTTTAGTCCGTCTTAAAAACATGGGTTTTAAAAAATTATTTTTTATTTAAATAATTATTTCCTGCTTTTTAGTCTTCTGTGTGTAAAATTTTTCAATCGATTTTAAATTATAGATTTTTTTGTGTCTGTTCGTCTGTATCTCTGTATGTCTGTGAATACGATACCTCGAGAACCACTTCATCAAGTTTGAATGGGAAGAACTTATTAAATTTTGGTAAACAAACATTAGTATAATACTTTGTAAACATCACACTGAGCTCCTTCGGTGTGAAGTGGGTCAGTGGAGTGGAGATGAGTCGGAGTGGGAACGCGTAGTGGAGTAGGGAGCGCTGGCGCGCGGAGTGGGGATCGCTGAACCTCATGACATACTACCGAGCGTCGCGCGGCGACGTGTGACGGTTAACATGGACCAATCAGAGGACAAGCCCCGGAGAGCGAAGCGTTGGCATTGGCCGAACCGAAATCCATCCGTAGTACACGCGTACTGATTGGTCCTTTTTTGTTAATAACTCGTTATTAGACGAACAGACAGACAAGAAAAAGAGTTAATATTGCTTGTCATCCAATTCTGAGCTATGTTTAAATTTTCAAGTCTCTGGTTCATCGGGAAGTTAGTTTAAAATCAATTGCAAAATTTGTACCGAACAGACAAACAAACAAACAAACCAACAGACAGACAAGAAAGCGAGCTAAGTAAAACGTGGTAAAATAACGGAAAATTTGTAATTTCGCGTATTGTATCCATTGTTTTTTGTTGTGTTGGTAAACATGTCTGAAAAGTGTCTGTACATTGGTTGTCATATTCGATGATTAGTATAGACTAATATTGTCAGCTTTCAAAAGGTTTACATGTGTTTTGGTACGATCAGCGATTCTTTACTTGTTGCTCATACTTCATTGTTCGTGATTTTTTGGCCAAAGCCAACACTGTAAGGAATTAGGCCCCAACCTCCATATTCATCAAACATGACCCCGTGTGACCTTCCTTTGTTCCCAAAAATAAAGAGAACCTTAAAGAGTCATTGTTTTTCAAGCACAGATGTGATTAAAAGCGCATCGCTGAAAGAGCTAAAAGCTATCCCAAAGATCGTGGATTGTTTTCAAGTGTTTCGGGGATTGGAAGAAGGGCTGGCATAAGCGTGTAATATATAATGGAGATTATTTTGAAGAAGATAACATTCATGTAGACCAGTATTTTCCAAAGTATGATACGCGTACCCTTGGGGGTACAGGAAGAGTTTAAAGGGGATACTCACTGATTCTAGTGCAACATAACAATCCTGGTGGAGCGGGAGTCTACTGTTGTGTACAAAGGATGTACACGCCTGCTGCTTAATACCAACTGTTCTTAACGGGGGGATACTCAGTGCTACGACAGTTATAGAAGGGGTACACATATGTCGAAACTTTGAGGAACACTGATGTAGACGAATAAATAAAATTTTTTCCGAAAAATGAAATTTCCCGTTATTTTGTTAACACACCTCGTATACAGACGTTTTTGAGGAAACTTACGATTGTCACTGACGCCCTTCTTGCGTCCGACAGTACAATTCGTATAAGTGGATTTCAAATTAAATTCATGGCATACAACATGATGTAAGCATTTCTGGCTGGTATGAGGAGTTTTGTGGTTATATTTATGATAGGATTATCGTTGGAAGCTCGAGAGTTGGCAAAGAGACGGTAATAAAAATATGGAAGGTGGTCCTATGTTCCGAATTGTCCATACCTAAAAACTCAGTCTCGAAGCATTCCTTCGTTATCTTTGCTATTTGACGATAAACGAGACGTTCTTAATCGTATTTACAAAGAATCACAAACTGTATCAACTCCCGAACTCCCAACGATTATTAAGTCGTTTAATTTCGATTATTCGTCATTAGTTAAATATGCTGGCTTCTGGCTACCAATATCATTTAAGATTTAATGTTCTAGATGAATTTTATTTTATCTTATTTCGTACCTCCTAATTTACACGAGCGGATATACTTATTTCATCACTTAAATTTATTGTTTCACTTCTTACGTGTCACTAAATAAGCTCTTCAACCAACTTTAACTCCTTTCTTGCGCCTCGATAACAACTAGCCAACTTTTGTTGTTAATTTTAAAGTCTTCTCATTTTTAAGATTTTCTTACGTTCAACAAATTTTTCTATATTCTCCCAAAAAGAAGGGCATATCAGTTTATGACATTATGAACATTTAAACAAGCGCGTATGAGCAACGTTTAAACAGGACAAAACGTCTTTAAAACGCCGATATTTTTTCAGAAATTTTGTAATTTATTTTGAAGATTAAGATCAGACACAATTTAAATATTATAGGTGCATCACGCGCTAGAGCGAATCTTTCTCCCTCGGAAATAATCAGAAAAATGAAGTATCGCCTAATAGTTATCAAAACGTAAAATTGGTGTTGGGCAGTGATATTAACGTTTTGACATTTTGAAATGCAGCATTCTGTAAATCGATCAGTTAATTAAGCACTGTAATTCGGCTTAGTATGTCAAATTAACAGCTAACGAGGAAAATATCATCATTTCATTAATTAAAGAAGGCCTCATTAAAAGCAATTCCAATAGTCGTTGGATTGAAACAACCAATAATATCGCAATTACTGGTAAATATTATCCGTTGTGTCTCCGTGACAAAAGTACAAACCTGATCCAACTATTGAATTAGATTTGTATTTTTGACAAGATTCCAGTATTTCATACGAATTGTTGAACCTTTCTGTAATTCTGTCATATATTTCTCTATTTTTACGAGACGTTGTTGTAGCCTAGTGGATCAAATCCAAGGTTAAAAGATCACATTATGCAAAACCAGGCTGGATGAGCCGCGATTATGAGAGATACCAAAGTTTGCGACGCTGATAGAGATCGAAACAAAGTTTCCTAACATACACCTTGAAACCTGATAAAACGCGTAATCAGTTTTCCTTCATGTAGGTACGTCGACACATTAAGGGACGTCGCCCTATCGAACTAACTTTCTTAAAAACTTCCGCCATTTTTCCAGCGGATTCTACTTTCTTTCTCTCTCCCTCCCTCTCTCGTTTCCTTCTCCTCGCTGCTTCTGTTTTGCTCTTTTCCTCTTCTCCTTCTTTTTTCTCTTTTCCTCTTTGCCTCTCTCCTCTTAGGCCGATGCTTCGCGTTGATATTATTGACATCGTGCACAATAATTACAGGATGAGTTGTGGGTTTACTTCGCCACGTGGTGATCGATTAAGTCGGCGGTGGCTTGTAGATATAGAGCAGGAATTATTTCGAAGGAAAATCGAGCGAAACGAGCATCGAACAATTTCAACTTTTAATAAACTACTCCGGACGGTCGGATAGAAGAATTTCTTGCGCGCGAATCATCGCATAAGAAAATAAAAAACAGATGATCATCCTTCATGACCTAGCGTAAGATAAACTGTACTATCGCTGGCACTGCAGTAGTTATTGGCACTTATGATTTAAACGGCAAATATTAAGAATCCCTGATATAGAAAATCATTTTATATTGTTTCTTATTTATATTTCAAAGCAACGTTGTAAGTTTTCATAACAGAGTTCCACATATGACTGTTAGCAACGCCGGAGGACATCCAGTAAGACCGACGGATGACCATAGTGCAGTGTAAATAGTGTTTTGTTAAAATTTTCGTTACGAGTAAGTATACCTTATCGATTATATAACTTAATTTCGGACTGTATCACAGATGTAATAAGTGCGTATATGTTTAATTATAAATCAAATAGCCTGTTTAACGTTTACTTCTTACTGTTTATTAGACATAACCTCAGATTTTCAGATGCCAACGAATGTTCATTTATTGTATGTTGTTTTTCATGTTTCATTTATTTGTATGGAAGTTTAATTGATTGGCACCTATGCCAATTACTAGATATACAGTTTTGGATTTTTTTAATATTCGAAAGATTAATGCTTTGGATCTTTAACACAAATTAGAAATATGACTTTAATTCGTTGAAAGAAGTCTTCTTATCAATTCTTGGCACTGCCAATCATTGTACATAGAAGGGGCCAATCATTGCAATGGAAATTATAAAGTTAATTGTTGTACTATTTATTTATCTCCTTGTGCAAATCACTCATATCCTTATATAGAATATACTAAAAAATACACTGAGGCTGATTTACTTCAGGCTATAGAGACAGTTCGAAAAAAACGAAAAAGGAAAAGGGAAGAAGCTAAAAAATCTAAAGAAGAAGAAGTTTGTCCTCACAGAAGAAAATGAAAATTGCAGGCTTAAAGACTGATAGAAATATCGAACTTAAAAATACTGATGATGAATACGATGACTTACCCTTAAACGAACTAATACACTCGAGTACATTAAAGATACTGGACGCGGCAAAGTTTAAAAGAGGCAATAAAAATGTAAAAAGGATAGATGCCAACAACAATACTGAAATACTGTTATTAATCTCTAGACGGGGATGAAAGAAGAAAATTCAGGAAAGGCTGGAGTAGCAAAAAAGAAGCCAGAGATCGTATCAGTCGAAATGATTATTCCACCATGTACATCATATAAAGATCTGCTCATTCTTCTCTTAAATAAACAAAAAGAAATTATTCGAAATTTACGCAAGAGGAACATTCACTACAAAAGAAAGGGTTGAATCGAATGACTCATGTAAACTTTAAAATATTTTTCTTTTTTTTCTTTGAGCCTTCTTGAGATCTTCTCGTCTCTTAAGTTATTTCTACATATTAAGCTGATGTCGCTGATGATATTAGTTCAGACGTAAATTACACATTATGCAGAATTTAAGCCTACATGCAGTACAAACTATTTTCATTATTTTTCTTTATTAAGTTAATAATTCCTATTCAGTTCTTCAGTGCCAACTACTCCATAAATACATGTTGTGTCAATAACTGTACCAAATGTGCCAATGATTGTACTATTTGGCTTACGATTGTTATTCACTGAATATATTAATAAAAGATTTATGACTCGTAAAACTGTTTGATTTTGTTGAAAAATCTCTATTAATTTATAATAATAGCAAGTTAAGCTTGTTTAAACATTTCAAAAAAAGATAAAAATATTTTTACTACGATTTTGGCTTAGTGCCAATCATTGTACAGTTTACCCTAAATCGCAACATTTGTTTGCCGATCTGTTTCGATTGCCATACATCAAACAGTGAAATTTCAAACATTGTAAAGTGCATGACTCTGCATTAGGTACGTCCGACATTATTATTGTATTCCCATTACAATTATTACATTGTATTTTGAATATCATAATTGTTCCATGCGCGTATATCTAAATTCGCTTTAGTTAGCGCGGTCATTGTAACTGTTGTTTACCTAACTATCGTCCTTATAATACATGAATAGCCCGCATTGTTCGAGTACTTTTATCATTATTCAATTTTAATTGTCCAGACGCACATACCAGTCTCTCGAAATGGTTTAATTATCTGGTTTCAATTATTTGTATTAAGTAAGTATGTATCAGTAAATTAGAGGCAACTGAATATTATCGTCATTACCGTGAATCATGCTACTTTAAATATGTGATATTGTGAGGAACGACTGAAATGCAGTGACTCCCATTAATATTCGGACGCTCTCAAAAAACCGATAACTTTTTTAATATTGGACTATATGATTTGAACTTTTTTGAGAAGTTAGAGCAATTAGTCTACTACACGATGTGAAAAGAAATTTTTCCAAAAATTGCAATTGGTCGGAATTGTAGAGAAAATACTGAAAGTTGCATTTTACACATTTTTTTAAGTGTAAGCCTATATTGAAAATTTAATATAGGATAACAAATGATATTACGCCACCAAAAAAATAAGGGTCCAGTGCAAAATCAAACTATACCACGCGATAGAGCAGACTTTTATCTTGAAAAACCACCCGTTCAAGTTTCCAACTTCGACGTTTTTTTCGATCCAGAAAGCAAAATATCTTCGCCCGACATGAGTTGCCGCCCGTTGCGCTCAGCACTAGAACGGACGTTCGAAGGAGTACGGCGGTGTGGCGAACGCCCGCTCGTGTGATGAGCGCAACGTGCGGCAACTCATGTCAGGCGAAAATATTTTGCTTTCTAGATCGAAAAAAACGTCGAAGCTGGAAACTTGAACGGGTGGTTTTTCAAGATAAAAGTCTGCTCTATCGCGTAGTATAGTTTGATTTTCCGTTGGACCCTTATTTTTTTATATAAATTGAAAAATATCATCAAAAATTGGTGTAAAAATGGTGTCTCTCCGTGTTTAATCATTGTTTAAACATGTTTAAACAATAATAATGTATTAGTATTGGATATCACTGTATTCGGGAAAGTCTACAGAATCTTTTGCTGCAAAGAACAATTCAATATCTTTTATAATAATATCACAATATTTGTTTAAAGTTGAAAAACACGTTTTTTTTTTAGTCACGTTTCTCAAAAACTGTGCGTGTAGGAGAAAAAATGAGGGCAGATTCGAAATCAGCGCAAAAAACTCTATAAGATCCACCCAACACTTGGAAACATTTTTTGTGTTGGACAGTGCCTTTCGATTCACAGTGCATTCATTGGATTCGTACATTATAATGGCGTAATATCATTTGTTTTTCAATATTTAACTATGTTCCACCAATCCGATCGTCTTGAAACTTTGGTATATATTAGATAGGTAACATAACATTGTTGTTGAATTTTTTGAAAATGGTCACTCGAAGGGTTGTTTGCAATTCCCACCCCTAAAAAATTAAATAATTTTTTTCTACCCTTAATAATTTGATCACAATTGTGAAAAAAATATACGGTATAAAGGATGTAAGTACGAGTATTTTCGTATTTTTTTTATCTGAATATCTTAATTAAGAACCGAGAAAAAAAATGATATAGTTAAGGGTATTTACCCTCATATAATCCTTATATGAAGGGTTATCGACTTGAAATTTTGGGAGGATATCTTTCAACCTAAAACCAATGTTTTCCACACAATTTCAATAAAAATCCAGGGTGGGGCCGATTCACCATTCTTAGTCTCCTAGACCCTTTTCAGTATGTGCATAACTAACATAGATCTACAAAACATATATATTAAATTTTCATTAAGGGCCCAAATAAAAAAGTTTTAAAAAATGCTGTTTTTATTTTTGCGTGCAATCTTGTAGATTGTAATTTTTGGAAAATCTTTTTTGCAGATCATTTAGTAAACCAATGCTTCTAATTGCTTACAAAACGTCAGGTCGATTGGTACAATTATAAAAAAGTAATTCTGTTTTAAAGGGCGTACGAATACTTTGGTCCTTCACTGTATGTACGCTGAGGAAGTCACTTACTAATGTAACGCTTGTAAGCGTCGCTTACAAATTTTTCTGTTTTCAACAGATATTTTATTATCTTGTGAACCTTCATAAGTGTCAGTATCCAACTAAAAGGAGAAATTTCTGCTTTTTCCGCAAAACTAGTATCAATTTTGTATTTAGATTTTATATAAAAATTGCTTCATTACAGTTATTAGGTCATTCCAGAAGTTTGTACCGTTTATTATTCTGCTTTTTATTGTTACATTAATATAATATTTCAGATAAACTTTTAGAAATCTTCCAAGAATCTAACCATTTCTCGCTTTTCACGATTTCTCCACACTTCTTTGACAAAAATATTACCGAGTCATTATAAAATTTCTGACGTATGTACCTTATTACAATACCTGATAATAAACGTTATTTTCCATGAATTTTTTTATAGAAATAGATAATTCAGTGGGTTAATGTTTTGAAAATTTTCCAATCGGATCTTGATTGATGCCGCATATAGTCTTCCAACATTAATAGTTTAATACCAATCCCATTTTCTTGAAGTACCCATTAGTTGATTTCTATATGATAATCTATCTTTGTCCATTTCAGACGGACCGGACGCGGACGTCCGGAACGAGGTTGATCTTCCAGTTCAAAATTTCTATTATGAAAATTATCGATTGTACCGAACAACAATATTGTTCGTAGCAACTGTTGCCATATTTCCTTTGCAGAACTGATACGATAAGTATAAGATGCCAAAAATGGATACACATCTTACTCATGATTCTTTATTATGTACAGGGTGTTTCAAAATTATATGTCGCGACTACTCCAGCGTGATTCTCCATCTCTGGATCGATGGAGACTCATCAGGGGGAACAAAAGTCTGAAAGAAACCATGGGTCAAAAACGAACCGTTCGCTTGAAAATTGACGTATGGTTGAGACGCGGTGCGATTGGGTTTCAGTGTGCTTGAAGTTTGAAGCCACGTTGAGTTAAGCGACGGCGACCGAGAGGCGAGCGACCGAGCAGCGAGCGAAATAGAAGACAATAACAATTGAACAGCACTATTTGCGTATTTACGAGCAAAATAAAATTATTCGAGACATTACACAGCAGAAACGTATCGTGGAAATAGAACAACTTCAAAACTTATTTAAGCTTTAATGTCAATTTTCAAGCGAACGACTCGTTTTTGACCCATGGTTCCTTTCAGACTTTTATTCCTCCTGATGTGTACTATACGACTCAATGACAAAAAATTTGACCTTGAAATTCAAGGTCGTCAATTTTGCGGCAACTTTTTTTAACAAATCTCCGATCCAGAGATAGAGAATCACGCTAGAGTAATCACGACATATAATTTTGAAACACCCTGTACAAGATAAAATACTTGTTGTTTTCTAACCTTTTCCTCTCGGATGCCGTCATTAGTATGCAAGCAATCGTCTTATTATAAGCATTAGCTTATGGTCAACAAGCTGTTATGGTTAACAAGCTGTTTGGTCCACATTTTAAAAAGTTATTCGTTTTTCAAGGATGTACGAATACTTTTTACACTGACTGTATGCTTACATGAATTTAGTTAATGATTCTCTGCAAAAGTGCCTTTATGATATTGGTACTTGTAAAATGAAAATTCAACTTATATATTAACTAACCACATATTAACACTAGAACTACCACACCAATCACAATGACTGATTTTACATTTTCATTTTAAAATTCTTACTTCATGTTACATTTTTTTCCGCACTGATGTGATGACTTTTGCAGCAATAACTAATGGTGTAACATAATGAATTTAATATTTAAAATTTTATTTTTGTTTAATTTATTCACAGTATCAAAATAATTTTGTATCATGGTTACTTGTACCAATACCAGTCATTTTGACTGGTACTTTTCAGAGTATCCTATAATCTGTTTACCGAACCCGAAATTGTTTATTAGATATTTTGATAGATTTATTTATGTTTTGTTATAACATTTTATCGCACGCAACGTCTTATTCTGGCGCCATTACATAAACATAAACACAGCCGCGATGAAACGTAACATACGTTCCTGGACAAAAAGGTAGCACAAGTGTGCTATCATTTAGTTCTTAAGGATAAATCAAGAATTCTCTAAATTCTACAAACGGTACGTAAATATCATCTTACGGTAATATATTAAATAGCGATAAACTGGAACTACGCTGTCCGTACTTGTATTTATTAACAAAGATCTCGTAGCGGAGGACGGCGAAATGATAGCACATGTTAATAAATGAAGCATTTATTTAACAAAAATTAAACATTTGTGTAACAAAAATGACATAAGTTGAAACAAGTACTTTATTTCTCAGTAGTGTGTAGGACCTCCCTTATTTTCAATGACTTCGATTATTTTTTTTGGCAAAGATTTAAACAATTTACGAATATAATTTTGTGACAATTTACTCCATTCATCCTTAAGACACTGTTTTAACTCATTCATATTTTTAAATTGTCTGTTTTCCTTGTACACCATTCGAGTAAGATGTCCCCAACAGTTCTCGATTATATTATATTTAAACCAGGGGAACACGCTGGCTAGTCAAGAAGCGAAATATTTTCTGATGAAAAATAATCTTTTACTCTTTTAGCTGTATGGACCGCGGCATTATCTTGCTGAAATATAAAATTGCTACTAGCAATGTGTACCGCACACTTGCTAATTTGTTGTCGTATTAAATCACGATAAGTGGTGGCATTCATTCGGCTGTCAATAAAGACGATTTCACTTTTTCGATTGTAGTCGATGCCTGCCCAAATCATTACATGATGATAATAATAGTCAAAACCGTCTGGACCATCCAGGTTGAATCTCTTTTCAATTGTGAATATAATTCGCCGCCATTTCTTTTTCCACTGTATGTGTCGTTTTGCAAAGCTGATACGAGCCTTCTTATGTCTCGTTGTCAACGCAGGTTTCCGTTTTAATTTTCGTCGTATAATATTGTCACATGTCTGGAGAATACGACGAACATTTCTCGGATTAGTTTCAACTCCTGCTTTTTGAGCAATTTCACGTGATGTGAGAGATGAGTTAGATGCAGCACGCAAAACGGCACGTTTTTCTCTATCGGAAATAGCGGGCGGTCGTCCACTGCTCTTTCGTGTACCATATTTATGTTGGAATATGGGTATAAAAATAAACTATGAAGGCTATATAAACTATAAATGGAATTTTATTTAGATCTATATATTTTAAATCACGTAGAGATGCACGTCTATACTCTTTGAGATCTAGGACGCGAGTGAAAATCGTTCTGGAAAAACGAATGACGATCTCAGAAACACTTGAAGGTTGAGGGTCTCGTGACGTGGACTGCATAGATACAATGTATCTTTCGAGCGTTCTTGAAAGTAAAGCAATAGTATAACCTACTAAGTAAGGGCCTGTTCAGACACGGCGGAAACCGCGCGTTTTCGACCGCGCGATTTTTGTTTTCGATTGTTCAACCGCGCGGTCACGTGTGAACGAATGCATAGACGCTAATGTAATAAGATCCGCGCGGTTCAAATCGCGTGGTCGAAAACGCGCGGTTTCCGCCGCGTCTGAACAGGCTCTAATAGTAGATTATTTTTGTTTCTTACATAAATTCCAACAATTTATTGCCGTCTTTTAGAAAATTATAAATAACTTTACGACTCCTCTGCACAGTTTTTACAATTTTGGATATGGAGAACTTTTATTTCCTTAATTTCAAGATAACTTGTATTTCTTCTTTGCTTAATTTCTTGCCGCGTCGCATTTTGTTCAATGATGATTGGAAATTCTACCAAGACTGAGTGCCTACACAACGCTGTTTGTATGACTGGAAACGTATAGAAACAGTGAGAAATCCAAATGGAAAGTCAAGTGTGCTATCATTTCGCCGACCTCTGCTACACGACTTTTGTTGATAAAAATACAAGTACGGAGAGCATAGTTCCAGTCGCTATATAATATATTACCGTGAGATGATGTTTACGTACCATTTGTAGAATTTAGATTTAATTCTTGATTTATTCTTGAGAACTAAATGATAGCACACTTGTCCAGGAGTGTAGTCATCGATGTTGTTTCACGCGGTCATTTTGTATACCATAGTCGTTAGAATAGGACCTAATTCTTTTCTATATAACGATATTTTTCAAACCCTAAAAATGACAAAATGATTGAAAATCTCTGAATTGTTGCAAGAAGTGAACAATATACCAATATAATGCTCTGATATCGAGGATAGCGAATTGTATTGTATGAGCATGAAGAAAGTGCATCAGAAGAAAATGAAATTGAACTTTATAGTGACAATGGAGATTATGGACAAAGAAAATGTTCAGGAGTTCTCGGAAATAAGTGAATTAGAAAATATTTTGAATTTACGTAAAAGAAGACCTGCTTGTGTGCCTTCAAGTTCTGAAGATGAAAATGTTAGTAAACAAGAGAGAGATCATCACCTACAACATTTTTGAAACACTCTATATAATATAAAATAAACTCGCAGAATTATAACGAAAAAGTTTTTATTACACGCGTGAAATCCATTGATTGCAGAGATCTAAGAAGACTGACCGTCTCGTCGAAGTAAGACTGATTAGCAACTTCTTCTGTGCTATCTTCTGTACATTGGGAAATCCCTTAAAATCAAGCTAAACTCGGGCAGATAAGACCAGAATGTAATACGATGAGTCGCGTTTAAAAAGTGATTATTGGTCAAGATCGTAAAAGAAGACGTGCTTGTGTGCCTTCTGAAGATGAAAATGAAAGTATATCAAAATGAAATTGCCGCAGACGGAAGCAGTTGGGAAAAAATAAAAGAAGGGTCTACTGCTGGAAGATTACCACCACATAATATTTTCAAGTACATATTCGGCTCCATATTCCTCTTATAAGATAGTAATAAATCAATAAATATAAAAATATTCTATTATTACGTGTTTTTTAAAGATGAGTAATTTTATCTGGTTTTGGTAGAAATAGCTTCGTCTTGAATTATCGGTAGTTCTAGTGTTAATTCGCAGTGCGTGCTTCAGAATGACTAGAATGGTAGTGTAAGAAACGCATATACGAGTGACGCTTCAACCATTCCGTTTGTGCTAAATAGTGTTTAGTTATCAAGCATTTTCGGTTCAAGCCGTCAGAAAATCTCGAGCTTCAGCACGGTTTCGCTTTGGTATCAATCTTACTATTCTGATCCCCTCTTTGCCGCAATCCCCAGCGAAAACTTTTCGGACTTTCGGTGGCTCCAGCACAGTGCAGCGCTTCAAAGACAAAGGACTAACTGCGTCTAGAGTCTAGACTCTAGACTCTAGAGCAAGAGGTCAAACTATAGAGGCCAGTTTTTGCGAGATAATCAAGGATTCCTCAGACCAAATATAACGTATGGAGATTAGGAAAAGTTGGAGGGTTCCATGGCTGTTGTTTGGTCCATGGTGTGTTGATCAAATATGAATCTTAACCCTATTGCATCAACTTGTTTAACCAGTTAACTGGTGTATACACGTCAA